>CAUYON010052720.1:0-12022 GCA_963573935.1 Arctocebus calabarensis
CGGGTTCGAACCCGGCCCTGGCCAAACTGCAACAAAAAAATAGCCAGGTTTTCTGGCGGGCACCTGCAGTCCCAGCTACTTGGGAGGCTGAGGCAAGAGAATCACCTAAGCCCAGGAGTTGGAGGTTGCTGTGAGCTGTGACGCCACAACACTCTACCAAGGGTGATAAAGTCTCTGTCTCTAAAAAAAAAAAAAATAGCTTTGTTGAAACCATTCCCAACATCCGGTATCTCACCAGCCACCCTTTACTGCTAGGAAGGCTGGGAAACGCAGTTGGTTCAGCCGGATCCTTTGTTGCTACTCATATTTTAAGGGTCTGTTACTAAAGAAGAAGAAAATGGATAGAATGGAAAATCGTTGTCTCTTATGTGGAAGTCACTCCCAAACTCCCCGCCTCTTCCCTTAAAAACAAACGCTTGAGGCCCCAGGCTGCTCGGCACCTTCCTGCCCTGCCCTCCCGCTCTCTCAAGGGCCCCTCAACTGAACTCCAAAGACGGGCACCTTTTGGCCCAGTCCCCACCCCCATCCAATTTTCCCTTGCCTATCACATGTGACCAAGTCTGACAAGAAGAGACTCTCCTCTTTCTTAAAATTTAGGTTTTCAAAGTAGGAACCCTAACTAGAGCTAGTTCATCTGCGTCTAAACGTATTTGTTTACCATTTTTCCTGCACACATTTCATTTGTATCCGTCTCCAGGGCCACCAGATCACAAAAATCAATGCCTCAGCATGCAAGGTGGGCACAGGGTGACATCACATCCTGTCTCCCTGGAGTCCTCCACTGCTTGGGAGCCTCAGTGCTCTGTCTATAGGGCCTTCCCCAGGGGACATTTGGCTTAAAAAGCCATTTTTCTCATGTTTAGTCCATAAGGTTCAAAAATAGATAAGGAGTGAGTTAGAGAAAGAAGCCAAGGGGAAGGGGATCAATGCTTTGCCTTCTCATTTTAATAACTAAACCAAATGTACTTTCTACATTTTAATCACCTATTGCAGCCCCATCAGGCCCCTCTTGAATGCTGGCCACCCACAGCCCCTGCAAGGAAATGGCAAGAGAGTCTGGCTTCCAAAGCCAAGGGAATATTCCCCCATGTGTCCTTGGAAAGTTGACCTCTGCCACCTCTGTGACCTTCGGTAGCCTGTCCTGGGTGACCAGCACACAGCCACACCAACCTCCTGGCCAAAACCCCTCTCCATTACTTTCTTTACGTCTTGTGAATTAATTAGTGTTATTCAAGTGTCACATGATACAACTCAGCTGCTCCATTTGCCATCAAATACAGAGCTTGCACAGCTCCTTAAAACTGGGAATATAATGACAATCAACAATGAAAGTTTCTGGCTCGGCGCCCGTGGCTCAACAGGCTAAGGCACCAGCCACATACACCTGAGCTGGCGGGTTTGAATCCAGCCCGAGCCTGCCAAACAACAATGACGGCTGCGGCTCGGCGCCTGTGGCTCAGCGGGCTAAGGCGCCAGCCATGTAAACCTGAGCTGGCGGGTTCGAATCCAGCCTGGGCCCGCCAACCAACAATGACGGCTGCAACCCAAACAAAAATAGCCGGGTGTTGTGTCGGGCACCTGTAGTCCCAGCTACTTGGGAGGCAGAGGCAGGAGACTCGCTTGAGCCCAGGAATTGGAGATTGCTGTGAGCTGTAATGCCACAACACTCTACCCAGGGCGACAGCTTGAGGCTCTGTCTCAAAAAAAAAAAAAAAAAAAACAATGACGGCTGCAACCAAAAAATGGCTGGGCGTTTTAGCGGGCGCCTGTAGTCTCAGCTACTTGGGAGGCGGAGGCAGGAGCCTCGCTTGAGCCCAGGAATTGGAGGTTGCTGTGAGCTGTGATGTCACAGCTCTCTATCCAGGGTGACAGCTTAAGGCTCTGTCTCAAAAAAAAAAAAAAAAAACAATGAAAGTTTCTCTACCCAACGCCATATCGCCTACCCAGACCACTTCACCCTGTCCCCAACCAGCGGGGAGAGGTGGCTTGTCTTTTACAGGCTACAGTGTTCAGTGGATCCATCTTGAAAGCTTCCTGTCTCTAAATGCTCTATTCTATAATTTTGTGCGCAGACACCCAACGTAATTCTTGTCTTAACTGTGAATTCTTGGAAGCCCTGGGTTGTACACTGTGCTCCCCTGTTCATCTATAAACATTCATCAAATGCTCTCCTGGAAATATAGAGAGGAACGTTGTGGAACTATACCAGCAAGGGGAGTTAAATGTTTACTTGAGAATGGGCTTGGGTGATGAATATGGCCTGAGAGGAGGAACGTTTCTCTGCCCTGAGTGACCAACCCCCCAAAGCTCGTGGAACTACTGAGTGTCCTATGCCTGTAGGGGTCAGCTCTCTGAGGTATAAAGCATGTCCAGGAAAAAGAATAAAAATAAAAGCATAATGAGAATTCCCTCAAGGAAAGCACTAAAGCACTCCCTTTTGTATTTCTTCCTTTGCAAAGAGGGAAAGGAGATCATAATTTTGTAAGGCTTCAAAAAGAGGGTGCAGAAGGGTAATTGTTTCAAGGTGACAATCATTCCCCTGTTCTCCTCCCACATCCCAGCCTCTGCCAGGCAACTGCCAGTCCTTTGTGAGCAGTGACCCTCCCTCCCCACACATACCCTCCTGGGCAATTTCCTCTCTTTCTGGGCTGGTCTTTTCATTGTGGGAAACTGTACGTACCAATGAGCCAGGCCAAGTTCTTCTGGGAAGGGCCTCTCAGCACCGTTTTGTCTTGTTTCAGCTGCAGACCCCAAAGTTGTTTCCATTGCCAACCGAGTTGCTGAAATTGTTTATTCCTGGCCACCACTAGAAGCCCAGGCAGGGGGCTTCAAGTCCAAAAGGAGTTGGACACCACAGACTCTCCTGTACCAGGCTGAAGGCGCTCAGCCTGCAGCATCAAGTTCAAAGAAAGGTAAACTTTCCTTGCGCTGGGTACAGTGTTTGCCAGGCAGAGGGATAGGGGTGTTTATGTATTTATTCAGCCCAAGCCTCTGCAATTTGTGAGTCCCTGGCTGACCGGCCTGAGAGCCTGACGGCCACATGCTAGGGGCTCTGCTCTAGCTTGAGACCCCAGCCCAAGGCAGGGGCGGCACCAGCAGGTTGAACCAGCATACCCAACTCACTGTTAAGGCAGCAGAAAAGTCTTCTATAAGGGAGAGGAGACAACACAGAGCCCAGCTTTCGCCTTGCCCGCAGTGGGAAATGCATGTTAAATTTGATCATGTTACCCGTGACCCTGGACCAATCTCATTGGCTAGGAAGAGGTTTATACCATTGCCCTGGGTCTGTGAAAAAGCAGGGAGGGGTCATCAGAAACCAGGGACGGTGCGGAACATGGAGCAGAGTAGAGAAGTAGCGACCACTGTGGGCCAGTTGTCACCTAAATCAGAGCAACAGCTGCGACTGTAGATCCCACCTGGCTGATGGGAAACCTGGGCTCTGAGGGGGAGGAAAGGGGACAAAGACCTCAGCCCACAGGGGGAGAAGCTCAGTCCTGCCTTCCCTCACCAGCAGCGGGCCTTGCCCTGGCTCTCGCTCTCCAAACGCTCCCCAACGAGAAGCACAGGTGGATTCTGCGTTTGCAGCACCTCAAAGGACAAGGTGCATGTTCTCCCTGCCACTGCACCTGTGTCTCCTGACCCCTGAAGCAGAATGGTGTCCACACTGCGGGGGCCACAAACTGCCACAGAGGCTCCAAGGGAGGTGCTGGGGACAGGAGTCGTCTGTGTTGACACCGTATTGCTATCCCACGGGTGTCAGGGAGAAGGGATGACTCCGTTGAGCCAAGCTGACGCTGAGGCCGTCATCTTCCATGCTGGGGAGAAACTGAAGCAGCTGTTCCTGCAGCTCCCCCAGGAAAGGCAGCGACAGATGAAAGTAACACGGGAGCTGTGCAGACACACATTCGCGAGCAACCCGAGTTTCTGTCTTCTCACTCACTTCTTGCCTAGACCTTCTTGGGACTTTGTGCACCAATTTCCTGTCCTCTTTCCTCCTCACTGGGACAAACCTGAGGTCTCCATGGCCCAGGGATTGTGCCATGAGAAGTGCTGTTCTCAGTGCCTGCTTTGTCTCTGTTTTTTTTCTGTTCTCCAGCACTGACCATTCTGTTCATGTTTAGTTGTCAGCAAGAGAAAAACCATACCCCACCTCCCCCGTGCCCACATCCATACCACAGACCAGTGGTGTCACTGCTCTTTCCTCCCCCTGCTGGTTTAGCCTTGAAGGTGTGGGGATTCATTAATTTTATGTATCAATCTACCTTGTAGTAGAGAGATGCAGCATACAAAAGTATGCATTTCAGTCAGATAAAAGAAATCCAGCTTGAAAGATAATGTAAAAAGGCCAGGTGTGGTGGCTCATGCCTGTAATCCTAGCACTCTGGGAGGGCAAGGCAGGTGGATTGCTTAAACTCAGGAGTTGAGACCAGCCTGAGCAAGAGCAAGACCCCATCTCTACTAAATATAGAAAAACTAGACCAGCATTGTGGTGCGCACCCAGTCCCAGCTACACACGGGAGGCTGAGGCAGGAGGATCGCTTGAGTCCAGGAGTTTGAGGTTGCTGGGAGCTGTGATGCTACAACACTCTGACAGAGTGAGACACTATCTCAAAAAAGAAAAAAGAGGCCAGGAGCAGTGGTTCATGCCTATAAATCCAACGCTCTGGGAGGCTGAGGTGGGTGGATTGACTGTCTTCACAGGTTCAAGACCAGCCTGAGACAGAGCGACACCCTGTTTCTAAAAATAGCCAGGAGTTGTGGCTGGTGCCGGTAGTTCCAGCTACTCCGGAGGCTGAGACAAAAGAATTGCTTGAGTCCAAGAGTTTGAGGTTGCTATGAGCTATAATGCCACGGCACTTTACCAGGAGTTACAAAGTAAAACTCTGTCTCAAAAGGAAAAAAAAAAGATAATGTAAAAAGAAAACAAAACAAAAACTAGAAAACAAGATGGACTTAGGAATGTATAGGCTAGAGCATAGGGTTAAAAGTGCTAGGTACTAGAGACAGAGTAATGTGGGCACTATTTGCTGCTGGCCCCGAGTACCAACAACAGTACTCACTAGACACAGCACACTGTCTCAGCCCCATGTCATACTTAGCAGTGATAAGAAAAAGGCAAGACGTGGGCAATGCCTGTGGCTCAAAGGAGTAGGGTGCCGACCCCATATGCCGGAGGTGGTGGGTTCAAACCTAGCCCTGGCCAAAAACTGCGAAAAAGAAAAAGGCAAGACAGAAGTGCAGGACACAGGGTGTTAGGAGTCCAATCATGCAGTTAAAAATAAACTCTTTGCTTTTTATCCTTGACTCTCTCTTTGAAGCTTTCCTCTGTGCCATATTTTCTCATGCCTGAGACTTCAATAAAAGCCTGTGAGGAATGTTGGAAGGGGCGCACCCTTGTCTCTGTGCAGAGGGCGTACGGTGTTGGCCTCCAGGGTCCCTCAGTTCAATGCATGTTGACTGAGCAGGTGCTATTTATTTGCATCTAGTCACACAACAGGGATAAGGTTAGTTCCCAAAATGCAGGCCAAGATTATACTCCCTTCTAGATGTGGGCCACAGATGTGGCTCTATACTTTCTAACAGCTCACCCAAAGGGGGAAATATGATCAAATGTGGGATTTATGGTGTCCATAAGGAAAAAGTGCCATCTACTAAGGAAAAGTCCAAAACACAGAGGGAAATTTCTCCTAAATGTCATCATCAACAACACAAGTATGGTAAACAGTAATGAGTTTCCCAGTGAGAAGTGGAAGGCTAAACAACGAAAGAGGAGGGAAAAAAGGAAAGGAGGGGATTGTAGGAGAAATGTCTGGAATGGATTGCGTCTGCAGGAGAGGCGAGGTGAGATTTATTTGCTAAGAATTAGACACAGTACTTCTTCCTCGGTCCCTACCAAGCCACAAGCATTCGTTGCTGCTGGAAAAAGTATAAGAATTTTTTTTTTCTTCTGCCTCTTTTAAAAGAAATAACTGGAATTTTTCCCCTGACAGAGGAAGAAGACCAAATAATAAGCAAAATTGTTGAGCTGCTGAAATATTCAGGGGATCAGTTGAACAAAGAGGTATGAAGCTCCTTGAACTAATGTGATTTCTTTCTGCACCTAGTACGTGAGAATGGAATGGGACTCCGGGTTACAAACTTTTTCCTTGACAAAGTTCTGGTTTCTTCTTAGTCCTAAATTTTATTTCCCTTAGAGTCAAAATTCTTCACACTGGCAGCATCTCAAAAATGAATCACTTTGGAAAACTTAAGTAAACCTCCTGGAGCCTCCGTGGAATTTTTGGAAACTAAGAAAGGAACTTGTTATTGCAAGAAAAAACATCAGTAAATTAAAATTTGCTGGATGGAAATATTAATCTCGTTCCCCATGTAACTGATCCTCAGTGAGGTTTAAACCCTTGTATTTGTCTGATATCTGTATCCCAGAGTCACTCAAAGGCTGGAGCCCTTTGTGAAATCTTCTCCCCCTACTGAAATCTTCTCCCCCTACAGTTGTTGGGCCGTCGTCTGCTCACGGTCTATCCAGGTTAGCGTCACTTGGAGACCCGTCCTTCCCGTCAGAAACATGTGAGAGTTGTTTTCAGGTCAAGAGTTGGTTAGCAGACCCCCAGTGTAATCAGAAGGGCTTCTCTTGTGTGTCCAGAGAAGACTTAAGAAGTCCCTCGTGTGTCAATCATGTCCTTGTTCAGGACCCCTGGGGTAGGCCCTGGGGTGTGGGGGGTTTACGCAGAAAGGGGAAACAGCAGGGACCAGCCTGCCACCTCCCCCAACGCCATGTGCTTCTGATTCCTCCCCAGTAGCTTTGTCAGAACTGTGTCCAGAGTTGGTGACCAGGAGGCAGAGGGGCCTGGGCCATGATGCTGAGAAAGAAACAGTGAAAAAACCAAGGACATTTGGTGACAGAAAAGAGGAGGGGGTGTGTGAGCTTTAGGGCCACAAGTCGAGGGTGGAGAGGGGAGCAGAGGAAGCAGGAAACAACAGGATAGTGGTCTGAGGACAACCCTGCTTTTCTCCAGAATGAGCATCATGGCTAGAGAAGAGATTGGGCAAATGATTTTCCCCTTAGTGTAAAAATGAACTTTCCAGCACTCGAGACACCCGTCAGGGTCAAAGACTGCTCTGTGAAAGAACCGTCTTTATGGTACTAGAAGAATCGCAAGTCGGGGCCAATAACCAGTCAGCAGTTCAGTATGGAAGTCGGCGGGGTCCTTAAGATGTCCTTTAGGGCTCATTACATCTCCAAGTTTCGGGCTCATTACAACCCCAGTTTCTGTGGCTCTCAGAGTAACCTCCTTCCCAGCTCCCCTAAGTCGGGACTCCCAGTAGCCAGTTGGAGGTCAGGGATGCTGGGGGGGTAGTGTAGGCCACCCCTGGGCTTTGAAGAACAGCGCTTTCTTTTCCACCCCTCCAAGTACCACTCTCAAAAACGTCACTCTGCCTGATGCTCTCTCTTGATTTCTGGTGATATTTTATGCTATGTAAGCAGAGACCTTGAATGTTACTGCCTTTACACGTTTCCCCAGCAGCAGACCTTGGGAGGGGCACATGGCAGGCGTGCCTGGCCCTGTGTGGGTAAGCAGCTCCCAGAGCAGAGTGGGAGAGGAAGAGGGGCCAGGTAGGCCAGGACGCCGAGCGTCTGCAGAGCCACTGGCCCTGGCACTCGTGGTGCAACCAGGACCGACAAGCGGGGGAAAGGCACAGGGAGCATGCTCTGGGGAAAGCCTTGCCCTTCTGGAGTTTGGTTCTCTTACTGTTCTGACAGAGTCCTGACTTGTCGCTGCCTGCTAAGGTTTGAGCCTAGCTCATTAGTTGGGTCACTGATGAAAAGGAGGCTGGAGGAAGCTGGCCTCCCACTTCAGATTTATAGCCCGGATGGGATCTGGGAGTACGGGGGTGGGCTTGGTTCAGGGAAAGGACACTGCTCCACCAAGATCTTCGCATAGCACATGACTCATCCCCCAGACGTTTCTTTTTAGAAAAAGTATTTGTTGAAAACTTGCTTAGCTGATCATTCCTCAAGGACAGAACTAGAGGGTTCTCCAATAAACATTTCATCCCTGCTCAGAAATTTCCATTTTCACGTGACAGACATCGTATTAACAGACATTGTAAGGATGGCTTTAAATGAGCATGACATGTGGCTTTTTGACATAAGCCCTGCATTCTCAATGAAGCAGAGACTATATTGATTTTCAGAGGCGGGAAGGCAGAGAAATACTAGTTTCAAGGGAAGGGTGGGCGGTAAAATCAATTGGGTAGAATAATGGGAACGGAATCAATGGAATGGATTTCTTTTTTTTAAAGTTAACAAATGCACGTCAGGGAGTCCTCCCCAACCTCCATCCTCCCTCAGTGTCCTAGAAAATGAATAACATTTCCAGAGCACCCACACACCAGTCCAGCACTACGCCAAGTGTTCAATTACTCTACAGTGCAGGCATTATCGGCGTCCTACTTTAGACATGACAAAACAACCTGAGAGGTTAAACAATTTCCCCAAGGTTGCACAGCTAGCAGGAGGAGCGGAGGTATAAGCCAAAACAGTGATGTCCAAGCTTCAGCTCCTGAGCGTTGCGCAACCTCCAGCAAAGCGTGTAGTGCTGTCTTGGCAGCCACCACTAGACTGCGAGGCCCTGAGTGAGGGCCTGAGTCTTAATCACTCACTGTGGGAGATCGAGAAGCAGGCACTGAGTGTTGAATGAGTGGACTGTCCATGTTCTCCTATATTCATCCCAATGCAATGAGATCATAGACCAGTGCACACCAGGTCTGCTTCTGCAGGACACTGTGCCTTGATTGAGACCAGCATCCAGGGTTTTTCCAGAGTGTTCTGGTGGCCCGAGTTTGAGCTAAAGCGTGGTCTCTGTCTGCGTCGCTGAGCCAAGCTGTTCTGTTGCATGCGTATCCTCTCATCCACAGCTGAAGAGAGACAAGGCTTTGATGAGCTGCTTCCCAGACGGGCTGCCCTATGCTGTTTTTAAGACTGTCACAGACCAGGTCCTCAGTGCTGTGGACACCAGGGGAGAGTCAGAGGTCAAAGCTCAGGGTTTTAAAGCTGCCCTTGCAATAGACGTCATGGCCAAGCTCACAGCTATCGACAACCACCCCATGAACAGGGTGCTGGGCTTTGGAGCCAAGTATCTGAAGGAGAACTTCTCACCCTGGGTGCAGCAGCATGGTGGATGGGTAAGTGTATTCCCTTTCAAAAATGATCTTCTCAGAACTCAGAAAAGATGGGATGGAAAGGTTTTTTTTTAAGTGAAGGGAATATGTCTGCGTGTCAATTCTCATGGGGGTTGGACACTTGAGGGGGAAGAGGTACATCCGACGGATGGGAACATATTTTTAGTGACTTCATCATTAATAAATATTTACTGAGCTCTGAAAGGGAATATGGAGTATGTGTATGGAAAGAGGAAATGAGGAGATGCTGAGATGGAAAATGTTTAGAGAGATGTAATTTCTATTTTCACAAATTCTTGCAGGCAACAGAAGGCATGATGGTTACACGAGGGCACAGATGGTTTCCCACACATGTGGACACTGACAGGGCATTGGGGCTATTCCTCACGTGGGGATTCAGGGCCCATAACATTTTGTCATTGCTGCTTTGAATCAACCATTTTGTCAGGGATATTTGTATACAAACTAAAAAGCAAGTAATTAAACTTTCAGCTATTTTTAATTACCTGGTATGGGTCAAAACAAATATCTTCCCCCGGCTCGGCACCTGTGGCTCAACGGGCTAAGGCGCCAGCCACGTACACTTGAGTTGGCGGGTTCTAATCCAGCCCGGACCCGCCAAACAACAATGACGGCTGCAACCAAAAAAAAAATGGCTGGGCGTTGTGGCGGGCGCCTGTAGTCCCAGCTACTTGGGAGGCGGAGGCAGGAGACTCGCTTGAGCCCAGGAGTTGGAGGTTGCTGTGAGCTGTGATGCCACCACACTCTATCCAGGGTGACAGCTTGAGGCTCTGTCTCAAAAAAAAAAAAAAAAAACTTCCCCCATGGCTCAGCCTCCACCCGACCCCTCCCCTTTATCCTCATTCCCTGAGATCTCCTAAAAGCTGTTCGGTTCACATGGCCACATAAGGTTGCCATGGTCAAAGTGCTCTACCCTAGAAGTCTCAGGAGGCCTAGGCATTCCTAGGAGGATAGGCCGTTGCCCCATGTTATCCTTAGCTCTCTTTCTACTAGAATGGCCAGGGGCCACTGCTGAAGTGAAGATGGCACACACGCGCATTATCATGTATTTATTGGCCATTTATATAAACTCAAAGTTTCAGTCGGCTCTAGACATGGCTAGAGTGTCTCTAGGACTTACAAACAGACATGGTCTCCTGGCTGTCAGAGGGAGAGTGTGGCTGATCTCTCCCACAGGACTGAAGGGCTTGTGTGGCCTTCCAGGACAGCACGTCGAGCTGCCAAGTCTTCTGCTCTTTTGTATTTTTATCTTTTGCACCAGTTATGATAACCCTATGTGGCTAATCTGAACAAACAAGGCTCTTAAGTATTCTAGAACCAAAATGCCTTCACTTATTCTAAAAGGAGGACAGGTTCCTCTGTGTTATTTCAATTCTACTAATTCTTCCTTCCAGGAACCCCGCCCCCTACATCTGCCCCAAATCCTTTTCTGACCCCTCTAGCCTCTGTCTGCAACACTCCATGTTTGTCCCACAAGACATGCATGTGTCAAGCGTTTATTTCTAAAACATTATTTGTTCCATTAATGTATTTTTCTCTTCTTCTCTTCTTTTTTTTTTGAGACAGAGTCTTATTGTCATCCTCAGTAGAGTGCTGTGGTGTCTCAGCTCACAGCAACCTCACACTCCTGGGCTTAGGTTATTCTCTTGCCTCAGCCTCCTGAGTAGCTGGGACTACAGGCACCCACTACAACCCCTGGCTATTGTTTGTTGCAGTTGCCATTGTTGTTTAGCTGACCTGGGCTGGGTTCGAACTTATCAGCCTCGGTGTATGTGGCTGGCGCCATAACCACTGTGCTATGGGCACCAAGCCATTAATGTATTTTTCCAGAGAAATTATAAATTTCAGATGGGTTCACAGGCCAGTTCTCAAAAGTCCATTTAATCCATCAATGTACTTGAAATACCACAAATGTTCTATAAAAAAATAGTGGGTCGGTGCTAAAAGCACAAAATGAAGAATAGATAAATTAGGCTTCATTTTGTGCTTCAAAGGACGCCATCATCAAGAAAGTAAAAACACAAAACTGGGCGCAGTCACTCACACCTGTATCCTAGCACTCTGGGAGGCCAGGTGGGTGGATTGGCTGAGCTCACCAGTTCCAGACCAGCTTGAGCAAGAGCAAGACCCCACCTCTAAAAACACCCCGGTGTTGAGGCCAGCACCTAATCAGGAGGCAGAGGCAAGAGAATTGCTTGACCCTAAGAGTTTGAGGTTGCTGTGAGCTTTGACACCACGGCACTCTAACCAGGGCAACTGAGTGAGACTCTGTCTCAAAAACAAAAAATAAACAAACAAAAAAAGTAAAAAAACAACCCACAGAATGGGGAAAAATATACTTGAAAATTATATGTCAAATAAATGACTAGTAGAGTATATAATGAACTATTATGATTCAATAATAAAAAGACAAGCCAATTTTTAAAATGGGCAATGAATTTGAATAGACATTTCTCCAAAGAAGATACATAAATGGCCAATAAACACAAGAAAAGATGACTGTGTGATATCTTCACTTCAGAAAATATAAATCAAAACCACAATGAGCTCTACTCACTAGGATAGCTAAAATAAAAAGGCAAATGTTGGTGTTGGTGGAGATAGAGAGAAATTGGAACCCTCATAATAAGGCTGGTTGAATTGCAAAATGGCACATCCCCTTTGGAAAACAATTTGGCAGCTCCCCAAAATGTCAAATATAAAGTTACCAATTTCATTCCTGGATATATATTCAAGAAAATTGAAAACATACTTTCATTTTTTTTTTGAGACAGAGCCTCAAGCTGTCACCCTGGATAGTGTACTATAGCATCACAGC
>CAUYON010052727.1:0-19413 GCA_963573935.1 Arctocebus calabarensis
CTCAGCAGAGGTGACCTGTAGAAATCACTCTTTCTCTCAGCTGGGCTTCCAGTATTCAGCGTAATTGTGCAGTTTCTGGAGGTTATCTTCCATTTTGGACAGGAGCCTTTTTCGGAAGCTGCTTCCAGTCAGCCATCTTGCTCCGCCTCTGTCTTGTTAAGCTATTTTATGATTTAGAATGTTACCTATCTTGGTGAATGTCTTATATGAGTTTCATGAGAATATGTGTTTTGTTATTGTTGGATGTAATATCTTATAATTTGATCCAGTTGTTGAAATTACAATTCAGGTCAATCATATGTTATTGATTTTCTACCTATAAGTGTATCAATTATTTAAAGGGAGATGTTGAAGTCTACCAATATTTGGATTTGTGGATTTCTTTATGTCACTTTGCATTTTTGTCATTTTTTTAAAGCATTTTGATAATCTATTGTTTGGTGCATAAAAATTAGGTTATCAAGTCATGTTGGAGTCATGTAATTTCCAAATAATTAATATGATGTTTTATTTGTCCTCTGCATTTTTCCTTATTCTGAATCCTGCTTTGTTTTAAATAAATGACTTCCAAGCTTTCCACTTAGGCTTTCTTTCTATTAGTGTCAGTATGGTGCATCTTTTCACATCGCTTTTTAACAAGCATGTGCCTTTATATTAATTTTTTTTGTAGACAACATATAGTTGAATCTAGTTTCTTATTCACTTTGAAAATGTCTATATTTTAATTGTTTTATTTATACCATTCTATGCATATCAAATTAGCTTCTTTTAAAAAATATTTTTAGTTCTTGTCTAACTGTTTCCATTAAACATTTGAAATCAATCTAAATTCACCTTCAAATGACACTATACCACTTCATATGTAATACAGAGTATTATTATTTTAGCTTTGGAGGTCTGCCTTTCTTTTCCTAGTCTCTAAAGATAAAAAAAAATAAATAAATGGTTAAATTTGAGTAGAGCTAATGGAATTAATGATATCAAATCAGTAATAAAAAACATTCCAACAAGTCCTGAATTAGATGAGTTCTTTGATGAATTCTTCTCTGCACACTGCTTTCACTGCATCCTATAGGTTTTATTCTGTTTTATTTTAATTTTTATCAGAGCATTTTTTTACCTTTCCATTTTATTTCATCTGTGATTCTTTTGTTAAGAGCATACCATGTAATTTCTATACATCTGTGAATTTTCTAGAATTATTTCCCACATAAGTGTGGGTTTCTCCTGAGTCTGTATCACCAAGAGTTCTTATTTTTATACTACTCCACACTCATACTCAGCGATTTGTCAAAATTACTATTTTTTTCTACCATTATATGGCTCTAGCAGAGTTTGTTACAGTGGTCTTTCTATTCATCTGTCTCTATTGAATTTTGGGTAGCAATTTTCCCTACAGCCCAAGTTTTCTGATGTGTCCAAAAAAAGTCACTTATTTTCAGTCTGTTTGGCCTTTTTGTGGTTGAACAAATGGGAGTGTTGAGTTCTAAGATGTTTGCATGGTAGTGTTCCCCTTTACATTCTTATAGTATATGAGGAGTCAGAATACTCTCCACTGAATAAACAAAAATTTAGGTTCATAAGCAATGTCTTATAAAAATTAGCCACCTATTGAGTCATAAAATTTCTCCCAATATTAAGGAATTTATATCAATCAGATCATGGTCTCTGACCAAATTGCAGTTACAATAGAAATCAATGATAAAGAAACAAATCTGAAAAGTCTATCTTGAAAAAACTACAGTTCAAATGAAACCTTATAACACAAATGATACAAAAACTAAAGCAAGTCAGATGAAGTAAAGTAATTGTTAGAAGAGCAATTTTTAATGTAATAAGAATGAACCTTAATAGATTGAATACTTAATGCTAATATTTTAAAATGCCCATATACCACATGCATGTTCAAATTGAAAATATAAGTGATAATATGAAAACTATTTGTAATGTATATGAAAATTATAATGAACTCTTAAAAATCTATAAAGAAAAGTGTGAACAACCCAGTAAGAAAATAGGCAAAGGATAAGGTGCATATATAGTTAATTAAATCTATGAAAAGTCTATATATGGGAGCACGCCCTCAGCTTCAGCTCTTACCCTTGTTATAGGTTATTCGTGGGACTGGTTTATTTTTTCTGTGATTATTCCATAGTACACTCTTTCTTGGAAGTATGAGCCATTGATAACATACTTCAATATGTGTCCTATGTATATTACATCTCACATAAAATTCTTTTTAGTTGTTGATTTAGAATTGCCATTATGCTCAGTTTTAAAATTTATAAAATTTTTCTTTAATTTTATTCTGCTTACACTACTGGGCTCTAGGGTTGGTATATTTTATTTCTTTGCTTTATTCTTACTTCAACCAAGTGGAATTTTATTAAATTAATGACTACCTATTCACTGAAACAAACGTGATTTGGGAGATGTGATTTTTCTAATGAATGTGATACACAATGACAAACATTTTGATTACTTCAGTCACCTGTTCATTAATTTATTCCAACAGTGAACCCACTGAATGTTAATTAATCAAGTCATTGTTCATAGCTATGAAACTATAAAAAATTTTGGACTTTTATCTACCAAATTTTAATTTTGATATTTGTTCAAATATTTTAAATCCAAACAACCAGTAGTGTTTCTGTACAAAGTAATTGTCTCACTAAATGGTAATTTTGCTGTTTATGTTATACAAAACTATGTAAAGTTTTAAAAAATGAAAAGGTTCAATTAACTTGACATTTAAAACAAACAATATCAAAGGTTTAAAATATATTTTTCTTAGGATGACTATTTTACCAGGCCATTCTATGACATTCATTAAAATTTGTACTTCTGATACTATATCTATCTATCTATCTATCATCTATCTATCTATCTATCTATCTATCTATCTATCTATCTATGTACATATATACATACACACATGAAATATATATATATATACATATATATATATATATATGTATATATATATATATATAGAGAGAGAGAGAGAGAGAATAATAGCAGTAATTGTTTCCTAAAATGTTTGCCAATTATATTTCTTTCCAGGGATAGTAACTGTGGAATCACAAAAAATGCCTTTTATTAATATTCATAAATTTTCTAAGGGTAAAAATCAGAAATATTATAGCAACAGAACCATGATCTTTTGGGGTATTATACTGTGAGTTTGCTACATATCTTTTTAACTGCAAAATAATATATATTAAAATTCTTGAAAGTAAGAAACACAAGAGCAATCATGTCTTATACAAGAGAGATTTAAATTAGTGAATATAAATAAGAATTATCTGACTTTTGCTTTAGTTTTACATTTTCTGATAATTTAAAAGAACTCAAACCTTGCAAAACATTCAGTGGGTAAAAGGAAAACCTAGTAAGTGGTATTAAAATTCACAGATAATAAAAGTAAACCAATAGAAGAATTAGTTGAAAAAACGTTTTGGAGTGATTGATAGTTTCATGACATTGATTGTTGAACTATTCTCAAAGGTTGTATACATGAAATTCCACAAATTGTACATTTATGTATGGTGCAGTTTATCATATGTTAATTATTAGTGAAGTTGTTAAAATTCGTTAGGAAGTAATCTCACTTGTGAAGAATAATAGATAAGTATAATGGAGTGAAGCTGGATTGTGGATGGGGATGGAGCTTTTAATTTATGGTGAATGTCTGCTGTGGTTTGCCCATGTTCCCTCCTAAATTCTGTTGTTGCCAATGTGATAGTATTAAAAGGTGGTTAATGCTAACCCTAACCCTACACAGGCTTTTCCCTAGTGAATGAGATTAAGGACCTTGTAACAAGAGGCTCTCTGCGGCCTGAGCCTTGGGTCTTGGCCTTCAGTTTTCCAGCATTTGAGGACTCAGCAAGAAGGCACTAACCCAGGGCTGCTGCCTTGATCTCAAACTTCTCATCATCCCAAATTGTAAATTTCTTTTCTTTCTCAACTACCCAGTCTCACGTATTTTGCTATAGCCATCCAAAAAGACTCTCATAATATAAGATTTTTAAAAGGCCACAATTATTCACTTGTAGTTATCTAGGTGCTAACTATGAATATGTTAAAATTTCCATAGTATGAAATGGATACTTAAATCCAGGTTAATGGATTTTACTTCAAGTCTCCCAATAGTTTTTTAGTATGTCTATGAGGCATAAAAAATGACAATGATGGTGAAATTATTGTGCACAAAAGGCATTTTTCAGATGTATTGCAATGTTAAACACTGAAGTTGAAAGCAGTTATGTGATGAGCAAGATTGTCTAAAGTTACTTTTCAATAAACTAATTCAATATGATATTTTGTAATGTTTTATTGACTTGAGAATTTGACAATATATTGGTGTGAGAGTAAATTCTTGTTTTAAGCAACTTCAATACGCCCTCTTTCGAAAGCTCAGTTCTACATCTCTAAGATGTTTAGCAATAAAAATCACTCAAAAAAGTTTGTCATCCAATTGGTATTTAACCAATAACATACATAAAAAGGTTTAAACATTGATCCCAAGAATGATGCATTCAAATGAAAACCTTACATCGATGTATATATTGTCCTGAATGATAATGCTCAACATTTCTAATTTTTTAGTTTATAAAAAGTCTGTATAAGCTATTCTCATTTGAACAAGTGAGTAAAAATAGGTTATTTTAACCACATCATATGTCTCTGTGACATATATTTTTAAGTACATAAACTTTGGTATTTGAAAAATATAATTACTCCATATTTCCTGTATGTCTCTCTGCTAATTCCTTAGCCACTTCTGATTTAAGATAGTATTTCATTCTTTATTTTAAAATTTGTTGTCTTTGCTAACTTTTCTTTCATCCTGCAGTGATCACAGTGCAGATCGAACATAAGACTTCTAGTTTTTAAACTTACTAACTTGCCTTTATTAAAAGAACTGGTATTTTCATGATGTATAAAGGACAAATATAAGACTCTGGGTTCTAACCTTAGTTCTGTCTTTTACTAATTGCATGACCACATAATTCACAAAGCTTATTTTTTGAGCTTGTATCTCCTCCAATGTAATGTAGGCACAAAAATGTCTACTTGGCCAGGTCTTTACAATTGTCTTCACCAAAGACAATGCTTTGTGTAAGGCATCTGCCTCAGTGCTAGGTATAAATAATCGCTCTTATTAGCATGATATTCTTTCCTTGCTTTCCATTTGTCCAAATGGCATTTGTCCAAATGTGGCCCTACTATCATCCACAAAGTCCTTCTGATCTGATCCCCTGAGACCTCCCATTCTATAGTTCATCCCACTCCAGCCATTCTGGCTTCTCTGCTGCTTGGGCGTAAGGCGCCCCTGCTCCACTTGCATGCACAGACCGGGTATTGCATGGGCAACTCACTTCCTCTAAACCTTTGTTCAAATGTCACCTCCAAAGCTCTATTTATAGTCACAAAGTGCTCCCTCCCTTTCATAGCATAGATAACATAATCACTTCTTCTCTAAATCAAAAATTGAATGAATGGCTACAACACCAGATTTTCACTGCCTGTTACTTCTAATCAGTGAAATTGACCTTCTTGGGAAAAGGAAGTAAGAAATATATGAGATGTGAAGCTTAATCTATTAGTTCAATATGAAAATTAATTACCCTAAGGAACCAAAAAATTCATTACCTGAACTAGTAATTTTGTTTAGGGTGACCTCGGAGCATAAGAAAACCTCCAAATAACCAAACGAAGACTTATCCCTGTCAAAGTACATGATGTAATTAATTGACCCCAAACTTTGATCCATGGAGCAAGTCATCCTAGGGACAACAGAATAATCCTATTCTGTAGCTCGTCTTGACAATAGGGTTTATGACCTTGATGTTGGATCAGGGCATGCTAATTAAGTAACAACTATTAAAGTTGTGCTGTTACAAATAAAGTGATGTGAGCTCTGAGTTTAGACTGAAACATGGTTTCAATCTATAAACATATTTCTCAAAGTACAAAGGGACAGAGAAATAAGGTCCACATTACAAGAGCACCATAAATTGGAAGGATGGACTCGCCTAAATTTAGTAAATAAATTTAAAGCCCTTCCTAAGAATAGGGCCCATTAATGTAACTCAGCCAGGTAATTGCATTTAAGTTAAACTGCGATCCCTACAGCCTCAACATTGACTCAGCACTTTAAGCATGTTTTCACTCAGCTTTCTGCTATGCGTTGTCCCAGTCACATTCACCATGACTTGTGTGACACTGATTAAATGAAAACGTATAGGGCTATGCTTAGCACACTGTAACCTACAGGGAGACTCTAGACAGCCATCTCTTGTACAGCCTGTCGACTATGTGTTTATTTTTTTTACTCATTAAAATGGATGGAAAAAACCTAAAGAAATGTTTTATGATGAGTGACGATTATATAGAATTCAAGTTTGAAATCAAATAAAGTTTTATTGGACTAAAACCTTGCCTATAGGTTTATATATTGTCTGGCTACATTCAAAGCACAAGGGCAGAGTTGAGTAGTTTACAGAGATGGTATGGCTAGAAAAGCCTAAGACATTTATTCTCTGAATCTTGAGAGACACGTTTACTGAACCTTATTTTAGGCTATCCACAACTATGACAAGACCAGGTATGATATCGGTAGGTCAATACAGACCGCTATAACAAACTGCTGATGCCATAGAGTTATATAGTGATTAACCACTTTGGCCCCTCACTTCCTCAGAAATATTATTCTCCATTCAACCCTTGTTATCTTACTTTAGCAATAGTATTTCAATACTGATCCCAGGACTGTACCAACTGCTACATTTAAAATTAGTACTATCATTCCTTCTATTTGTAACAACTCTAGCTGTTGATAGCATCCTATAATCTTAATAAGCCTTAAATTCAATATTTGTTTTTATGAAGGTTTTATCAGCAGTAGCACAAACGATTTCTGATAAGGTTACATTAGTGCAGTACTCTGAATGTTTGTGTCCCTTCAGAATCCACGTTGAAGCTTAGTCCCCATTGCGGTGGTATTAAGGTGTGGGGCCTTTTGGGAAGTGATTAAGTCATTAATGCTCCACTATTGTGAATGGAGTGAACACCTTTATAAAACAGGCTTTGGAGAGCTGTATGGGTCTTCCTTCCCTTCCTCAAATGAGGAACCAGCATCCATCTCCTCCTGAGCACACAACAATGAAATATCCTCTTGGAAGCAGAGAGTAAACCCTTACCAGACACCAAATCTGCCAGCAGTTTGATCTTCCTATTTCCAGACTGTGAGAAATAAAATCTATTATTTTAAAATTACCCAGTGTAACATCAGGAAGAGACTATGACAACTAGCAATGATTTAATTATTCACTGAATAATGAATGGGTGGTCATCATCTTCTATATGGCATTCTTCCTTAATAAAACTTCCTTCTACTCTGGCAGCAATATATTTCTGATCCCTTCCCCCACACTTTTTTTTTTTAACTTTTTTCCCTAGTAATGCAAGTCCTTTCTAACACACTGCATAATTTATTTCTTTATTATATTTATTGTGTATAGTATACTTCCCTAGTCACTAGAATGTAACTTGCAGGAGTGTGAGAAGTTATATTTGGTGGGTTTTTTTCTTTTATGTTCAGTGAAATGTCTCCACTGCTTAAAATAATACCTAAGACATGTCAGACACTGAAAATATATTATTCAATAAATCTGTTTTCTGAAACTTTCATATAATTTCTGACATAGAAGGAGGCTCTCCTTTATTTGTGGAACATGATTTTATGCCATTTTATAAACATTTGCTTGTATGTTAATTTTTCCAGTATAGCAGAGGATTTTTGAAAATATGACTTCTTTTCAATAATCTTAGTTTTCAGAAAAATACTTGCTAAGGGAAAAAATAAATGAGTAGATAAAATATCAAAGCACTGATTTAACTAGCTTCTGAATGTAAGGTCAGAATTAATTTGTTTTTATCTATGGGTCCTGGAGTAATAAAATTCTTAATCAGTTGTAAATATTGTTCAAAAAAAATTTCCATATGAATCTCTGTATTGACCCTTATGAAATTCTAGGCTGGCTTGAGGTATTTAGCATTGCAAAGTTAATTTTACTTGATGGACATTTTGCAGCATATGCTCTGTGCAAGGCCACAGTGAGGGATAAGTCCCTCCCTGGTAAATGGAGGAGGGCATTTTCCAGTGAGTCATTCTTTTCCAGGAAGTAAGTTTAATCCTGGGAAACCAGAATAGATTTTAAAATGTGCCTGAGAATTTTAGCTTTGATAAATTAATACTGGCATTTTCTCCTCTAAAATGTCAGTAATACCACTTAAAGCTGAGTTACAGTGCAAAAGCCCTCTACCTTCCCCCTGGTAGCTACTTTTCAAAGTGAAAAGGTGGCAAGAGGATCTTAATTTTTGTTATTATTGGAACTACATGTGCTTCCTTGCACTCTTAGAAAAAAAAAAAAGAAGAAGAAGAGGGGGAAGAAATAAATAACCAGCAATTCAGCACTTTCCAGGGAACAGAAAACATGCTTATTACATTTGCCAAATAAAAATCTCTGAGGCCACCAATGCCTCTTTTGGTGATCTTTTTGAACCACAGTCATTTAATCTTCCTTGATTTTGAAAATTTTCACAGTTAACTCTGCATAGCTATCATAAGGTAGAAAAACAACCATTTAATGATTTGCTAATTGATCATGTCACAAACCCAAGGATCATGTCACCAACTAAACAATGCAATGCGTGGGGAAATTAAAAGAGAGAGAGAGAAAAAAGGAAACATTTTTCTGAATTCATCCATTTCAGACTGAGTGCTTCAGCCAGTGCACGTGGTAAACTTACTCATCTCTATCAGTTGTACAAAATACTACAGATTGGGTGGTTTAAACTACCGATGGTTTCCCATCGGCTGGGAAATTCAAGATCAAGTTACCAGCAGATTTGGTCCTTGGAGAGGGCTCTCTTTCTGGCTTGCAGACACCCACCTTCTCTCTGTGAGCTAACATGGCCTTTCCTTGGCCTGTGCTCCTGGAAAGAGAGAGATAGAGATCTCTCTCTCACACAACTTGCTCTCTCTTTCTTTTCTCCTCAGGGCACTAATTTTGTCATGAAGGTCCTATCTTCAGAAAGTTATCTAAACCTAATTACCTCCCACAGGCCCAGTCTCCAGAGATCATCACATTGGGGTTAGGGCTTCAACATCTGAATTGAGGGTGAAGAATCAGCACCCAGCTCTTGAGACTTATGTGGGTTGCACACTGAACAAGCCCATTAAAGTTCAGGAGTCAACAAGGTATAGTCAGCTGCACATTTTTGTAAATTAAGTTCCACAAGAAGGTAGTGCATTTATTTGTTAAGGTACTGTCTATGTCCTTTTACATTTCCAAGAGAGAGATGAGTACTTGTGACACACACCATATAGTCCATAAAGTCTAAATATCACTACCTGACCCTTTAGAGAAATGTATGGCAACCCCTGGTCTAGACTGCACAATCATCAGAGAAAGTTCTAATAGTTCTGTAGAACTATTAGCTACTTTAGATAAATGTTTCTCAAATTCATCATGCATAAGGATCATCTAAAAGACATCTAGTTAAAACACAGTCCTGGACTCCACCTCCATATCTTCTGATTCAGGAAATTTGGGGTTGGGCGTAGGGATTTGCAAATCTAACAAGGGTCCTGGTGAATACTGAACCTACTGTTACTCCAGAGTCCACACGTGGAGTAACACTATTCTAAGAAACCATTCTCTCAGTCAAGCTCATACTTTTCCATGTTTATTCAATTATGACTATTATTGGCCTACCAAGTATTGAAACATATTGAGGAATTAGAATGCATAAGACACTATCTTGAAGATATAATAACCTCACTTGATCAGTTCATATCAGCAAAATGTTTTACCTACATTTCTATAATTTAATTTTCATAATTTTATGAAAATTATGAAAAATTTTCATAGTTGTTTATCTTCTTATTTAAGTAAGGTAAATGCTATGACTTACATTTTTTTGTGAGTAAATGGAGGCTTGTAGAGTTGAAGAAATTTGCTCAAAGTCACACACCAGAAAGTGGAGAAAAATGGATTCAGAAATGGTCTTCTCACTCTCTTCTATATTAAAAATCCAAACCATGATGCTTGAGCCTTTGACAAATTTGGCTAAAAGAATGAGCATTTTTGGTAATTTCAGCCTTGAAATAATGGAGCAGATGGAAAGCAAAGACTACATCTCAAGAACTGTTACGTTCATCTTATTTCTCCTAAACCAGATAGTTTATTACCTTTTATGAAGCATACTAATACTATTTTTTTGAGATAGGCAGGCATTTGATCAATAAAATATCCAAACTAGTTTAACTGATATGGTCAAATTATTTTTATCGCATAATTAGTGCCAAACTGAAAGTCTGTCTCTGCAAGTTTACTGGAAAGCTTTGTCTTCAGTGTTCTTCTGTTCAGTGTATTTATCACTAAATCCAATACAAATGTATGTACATGCAAATGTGCTCACACCTTGAGTACTTAGTTATTTGTCACACATGCTTTTAAGCATTTATGAAACATTATTTAAGTTGGCATCAATTTTAACAATTTAATATAGGTTTAGTACCCTTTTCATTTTATTTTTTTCTTGAGACAGAGTCTCACTACGTTACCCTAGGCACAGTGTCATGGCATCACAGCTCACAGCAACCTCAAACTCTTGGGCTTAAACAATTCTTTTGCCTCAGCCTCCCAAGTAGCTGGTACCACAGGCACCTGCCACAATGCCCAGCTATTTTTTTGTTTGTAGTTGTCATTGTTGTTTGGCAGGTCCTAGTTGGGTTCTGTTGTACCCATCAGCCTGTGAACATAGACTTGGACCCCCACTCACATAAAAATCAATTGGTGATTTATTACACCTTCACAGGGGACTGCTGCTCTCAAGGGCAGGTGGCCCTGAAGTGAGGAGCAGGCTGATTTTTATACCCTTTTTGTGCTGCATGGCAAGCAAGCAAGTACAGAAGCGGAACGTGACAGTTAGTTCCAGGCTGGATTACAGCATGACAGTTGGCTCAAGGAGGAATTACAATTTGGGAAACTCCACTTGAGTAAGTTTCCATCATTGTTTAGCCATAGCTAGGGGGTTTGGGGAACTCAGAGAACTTCCTTGTTCTATTCTGAGACTTGTTCCTCAGAATTTGCCCTGGGGGTTAGGGACGTGCAGCAACTAAGGCTGAGACAGACTGGGGTCTTTTGGTGTCTATTGGTTTATCACTTTCCCCACTGGTCTTTTTGGGGAATCAAATTCTTGATTCATCTGAATCGCTAGGAAGGGGCTGATTGTGGGTATGCATTATCATTGGTTTTATGGTTTGGAGTTTTTGTTGTATGAATGCTATGAGGTGGTTGAAGGTGATAGGGTCACATGTAACTCTAATTAAAAGAAGCAGGAATGGTCTGGCTATAGCTGATAAGAGGATGGTTAGTTATGGAGACCAGTTAAATAATGTTTCATACCAATTATTATTTTCTTTTTGTAGCTTCTCCTGCTTACGCAGACCCTTTCTGACTAGGGTTAAGCTGTCTTCTATGACTCCAGATTGGTTGGTATGAAAATAATATATTTCCCCTAAAGTCATACAAAGTCCTCCTTGTCCAGAATAAATGAAAACTTGATGGATAATATGGGTTAAGGTGGTAGAGTTGGGGAGCTGAATGGTGTTTAGACACTTATCTTCATACGGAGAAAAACTTAATAGTTACCCAGGGCATATAATGCACTGTCCTTGTTCCTGCAGATATTCTAGGGTTAAGGTGGGGTGGAGCCCCAACTACATAAGCTGTTATTCTTTTGTAAAAAGTGGACTGAGGCAGTTAGTGTTTGCATTGGGGAAGGTTCAAGGGTTGCATTTGTAGCTATTCCTACATAATACAGTGGGGCTGGATGTTAGTAAATTTGAATACAGAATTTAACATAGTTAGTATGGGGGATGAAGAAAAGGGAGTGGTGACAACATGAAATGGCACCTGGTCTGGGATAGTAGGGGTTAAGCTGGTGGGGGAGTTTTTGAAGGAGCCCTGGGGGAATCTTTGGGGGCTGTGGATTAAGAAAGGGGTTTGGGTATATTGGTTTGATGATGCCGGGGGTTTTCTGGATGGTAAATAAAATGGCAGAGTCCTATTCAGTGACATAAAATCTGATTCCCCAAGGGCAGCCTGTTTTTCATTCTTCTTCCCACCAGAATTTAATGAATAGTTTCATGAGGTTGCAGTTCTTACTCTGGGTACAGATTCCCAGATTAATTCTATGGAGTCCTATGTGTGGGTCTCTAGTTACTCCCCAAATGTTAGAGTTTCACAGCCCCGACTTTTACAATAGTAATCCCCAGCCCCTCCACATGATTTTCTGCCTGAAGAGCATAGATAAGTCAGTATTGCGAAGTCTTAAGACTGATGTACTTCCTATGCAGCCCCACCTTGAATCTCCCCTTACTCCGAACCTGAATATAGAGCCTCCAGTAAAGCCATGGCTAAGCAAGGTGCAGAGGTCAAAGTAGAAGGCTGGTTGGGTGTCAGTTGCAAGTGTGCGGATGATCTCAGTGCTTTCTTAGGTACAGGAGAGGATCCAGTTGTGGGGGATGAGTTGGTGTTTATTGTAGTAGTATTCTCTTCTGCTGGTACGTTGGCTGACGTGGAGCAGGCAGATCTGCACAGCCGAGGTTTGGGGGGGTCTTTGGTGGGCTCAAGGTGACAGGTTGAAAGGATGTGGTTCTCAGTGGCTTTCTTGGTGTGAGTATAGTGGAGCCATGGTTTCTTTCCCCTCACCTTTATGGCTGTCAGGGTAGTTAAAATAACAGGGTAAGGACCTTCTCATTAGGGGATTAAGGTTTCTGGGTTATGTTTTTTACCCAAGCCCAGTCTCCTGGTTGGAGGTTGTGGAGTTGTTCTGATAGGGGGGTTTTGGTGGGCACAGATGTAGTTGGCTGTATGGCATCTCAGAGGTTTTTGCAGGGCCTGTAATGAGCTTAAAAGTTTATGGCTATGGATAGGGGCTAACAGTTCATCAATTTAGGGATTATGGGGGGTAGGGTACCATGGAGTATTTCAAACTGAGTTAGTCCTTGGAAGTAGGGGGTGCATTAAGCCCATAAAAGAGCAAAGGGGAGTAGATCTACCCAGTTGTTGCCAGGTTCTATGTATAATTTGGTAAAAGTTTCCTTTAATGTTTTATTTATTCTTTTTACCTGTTCTGAACTTTGGGGCCTATAAGCACAATGTAATCTCTAAGTAATTTTCAATGCAGCTGCCAGCTTCTTAGACACCTGGGCAATAAAGGCCGGCCATTGTCGGACCCCAGGGTGAAAGGTGATCCAAATCTGGGAATAATGACAGTGAGAAGGTGTTTAGCCACTGTTAGGGCCTTTTCCTTTTTATAAGGGAATGTTTCTGGGCAACCCAGAAAAGGTTCAATTAAGACTATGAGGTATTTATATTCGTAGGGCCCTGGCTTGATTTCCGCAAAGACGAGTTCCCAATGCTCCCCTGGATTGGTGCCCGGGAGGCGCGACCACATGTAGTGAGGCACCCGGGTTGCATTTACCTTGCTGCATGGGAGACATCTGGAAGCTGCATCTTTCGTCGATTTGTGGAGATGGGAAATGTATAGGTGTTTAGAGATGAGTTGGCTGAGTTTTGTGGCTCCTAGCTTAGTTCCCTGGTGTAGCTGGTTAACAAGTTGTCATTCTAATGACTCAGGGAGGAAAGGGTGTGTATCTGGGCAAATGAGCCAGTCTCGGGGACCTGT
The DNA here is from genome assembly GCA_963573935.1 of Arctocebus calabarensis. Lineage (NCBI taxonomy): Eukaryota > Metazoa > Chordata > Mammalia > Primates > Lorisidae > Arctocebus > Arctocebus calabarensis. Next base: position 13,768 of record CAUYON010052727.1, read on the forward strand.
TAGGCAATCTAGGCATTTATTTCCTTTTAGATCTATTTCTGAGTAGACCGGTGATGGTGGCAAAGCGGTCAGGTAAGACTGGAAGAATGTGGGCAGGGCCCCACTGGTCTTAGGGCAGCCGCCTTGGCTGTTCAGTTGGCCAGTGTGTTTCCCTTTGCCATAGGCCTGTCTGTCCTTTGGTGTTTGCGGCTTTTTCTTGTTCCTGGCGGTCTGAGACAGGTTCCAGATGAGGCCAGTCAGTGAGAGCAGCTGGTGGTGGTCTGTTGTTTGGACACAGTCCAGCAGGGGGGTTCAGGATGTGCTCCTGCTTCAGGGCCAAGCAGCTCAGCACTCTGGTTTACTGTGGGGACAGGCCTGCAATCGCCCGCTGTGATGTTCTGTAGAGCCCCTGCTGCTGCCTCTGTCATGTGGTAGTTGAGCTCATATCGCTGCAGTAGCCAGTTGTACAGCCCCACAATCTGGGGGCTCTAGAGCCACTCTGGGCCCTTGAGGTCCTTGGACACCTCCGCAAAGGTGAGCGCATCAGCTGTCAGGGGCAGCTTCTGCATCTACCAGAAAGTTCACAGGCTGGCCCCCCACTTGTAAATTTATCATGGCTCCTGGGTGCCTAGGGGGAAGGAGCCCTGACTTAGTCGATATCGTCACCTAAGACCTTGGCAGGTACCTGTGTCTATGCTCTAATGCTCCATGGGCATTCATTTTCCCAGTGACCTAGTTCCTTATAATAGGCACACTGATTGGGCTTTAGGTGGGCCTCGAACCCCTGCCTTGAGAAGCCCCTTGGGCTTGGAAGTGCTCTTGTAGGGCAGTGATAATGGCCTTAGTGGTTCATTTGGTGGTGGCCATGGCCACAGGGCTCCCGGTTGTTAAAAACACACAGGGCTGCTTCCATCAACTCACTGAGATTATTTTCTTTAAAACCCTCAAGCTTCTGTAGCTTCCTCCTAACATTGGGGGCCGACTGAGTAATATAGGCTATGTTTATAGCCTGCCTATTTTCTGGGGTCCCCAGATCAATAGGAGTATATAGGCTTCCTGCAGCCTTCTGAGAAAATCACAGGGCTTTCTGTGGCTCCATGAATGATCTCACTAACCTTAGAGAAAGTAGTAGGCTTTTTAGTAGCTGTCTGGAGGACCTGCATTAGAATCTGTAGGTACCGAAATAGAGTTTCCCTACCTTCATCAGAGTTAGGGTCCTATGGACGTCAGTTGCTCTGGAGGAGCCACCGGAGGTGCCCCTGCCCTTGGGGATTCAGGGCAGAGGTGGAATTGAGCTTCCAACAGGGCAACATTGGTGCTGGGCTGCCGGTTCAGTCCCTGAACAGCTTTCCTGGATGCCCTCAGGATACACTCACATTCCTCAGATGTGAATAAGACTTGGAGGACTTAAAAGGTTGCCCTCCTGTTGCAGGGGTGGGGGCCAGTTGGCCTAGGGGCAAAATAGGAGCTTCCAGAGGTGCCCCCTCCCTTGGGGGATTCGGGCAAGAGGTGGATGGGGAAGAGGGTGCAAAGGATGGGATTGGAGGGGTGGGTCTAAGATAGGGTCCTCAGGAGGAACAGACATTATGGGGGTGCCAGTCTTGTGTTCCCCCAGCTGAGGAATCTGGGCCTTGGGAGTCTTAGGCTGGCGTGCCTGAGACAGACCTGAAGGGGAAGCAAAAAAGGACACTGGAGGGGGTTAGATGGCTGTTGCACTTCTGAATGTAAGTTGGACCTTTGGAAGCAGGGTTGATCCAGACATCGATGTAGTTGGATCTGGTCCGGGTGGCTGGGGCAGCTGTAAATAATTGTCCTGATGTTGGGAGGTTAAAAGACCCCATGGGGGGGCCACCCCATCCCAAATGCTGGCCACTCTAGTTCACAGAGAGTGCACAGCGAGCCTGTTTTCATTTTTGTGCCATATCCCCTGGTGGCTGAAATCAAAAAAGTTAGTGAGAAGGCACTCGAAGGGGTGAGGGGTGTGGATGGTCCCTGTCTCACAATGACTTATACACAAAGCATGCGAAGCGGGCACAGACAATGAAACACTAATGACAGAGAGACAAAAAATAACAAATAAGACAGACAACCCAGAGGTTCTGGGAGACATCTCTCCTCGTCCTGGGAACTGACTTTCAGCCGCGTTCAGCTAGTCTAGTTCCCCCAGAATCTCTAGTGATCCAGACAGACTTACCCGAGGTGCCACAACCAAGTCACCAGAATGGAAATTTGGAAAGCTGTGCCCAAATCCACACATCCGAAGGCCCCAGGGTGGAGGAATGTCTTCTCTGAGGCCTTCCCCTGAAGCCATCGGCTGGCAGTAGGCCCAGGCAGAGGTCCGAGGGTGGGTGAGGATCTTGCCGCGGGCCTCCAAATATTGTACCTGTATCAGCCTGTAAAGATAGACTTGGACCCCCACTCACATAAAAATCAATTGGTGATTTATTACATCTGTGTGGAGGACTGCTGCTCTCAAAGGCAGGCAGCCCTGAAGTGAGGAGCAGGCTGATTTTTATACCTTTTCTGTGCTGCATGGCAAGCAAACAATAAGTATTGAAGCGGAATGTGATGGTTAGCTTGGGACGGGAGTACAGAGTGGCAGTTGGCACAAGGAAGAATTACAATTTTGGAAACCCCACTTGAGTAAGTTTCCATCATTGTTTAGCCATAGCTAGAGGATTTTGGGGACCTTAGAGAACTTCCTTGTTCTATTCAGAGACCTGTTCCCGGAATTTGCCCCAGCTGGGGGTAGAGACACATCAAGACTCAGGCTGAGACAAACTGGGGTCTTTTTTGGGGTCTATGGGTTTATCACAGTTCAATCTCGCCAGCTCTGGTGCATGTGGTTGGCACTGAGCTACAGGCCCTAGCCCCCTTTTCATTTTTATAAATGAAGAAATTGATGAGACACAGATAGGACATGTATTTTGCCCAAGGCCATGCTACAAGCAAATGCTAAGTTTCAGGGTTTGAATCTAAAAGCCTATTCTTTTGACCCTAGCACTTATGATGTTGGCCGATTCTAGTAAGTTGAGAGAGACAGTTATGATATCAAACATCAGCTAGGGCACAGTGGTTCATGCTTGTAATCCCAGCATTTTGGAAGACCAGGGCAATAGGTGTCCTAGAGGTGAGGTGTACAAGACCAGCCTGGGGAACATAGCAAGACTCTGCTTATTAAAAAAAAAAATCCAATAGTCAGAAATGATTGGTTGAACTTGGCCTAGTTACACTGGAAGCTGAGGAGGGGGCTCACTGGGGCCCTATAGATTGAGGTTACAGTCGACCATGTGATCATGTCACTGCCCTCTAGCTTGGGTGACAGAGTGGACCTCATCTCCAAAATAAAAACAAAACAAAACCCAGATAAACCATTTGTCATATTTATTAGGATCTTTTACTTTTTTTTTTAGAGATAGAGTTTCACTTTGTCATCCTCGGTAGAGTGGTGTGGTGTCACAGCTCACAGCAACCTCCAGCTCTTGGGTTTAGGTGATTCTCATCTCAGTCTCCTGAGTAGCTGGGACTACTGGTGCCTGCCACAATGCCCAGCTATTTTTTGTTGCAGTTTGGCCAGGGCTGGGTTTGAACCTGCCACCCTCAGTATATGGGCCCGGCACCCTACTCAATGAGCCACAGTCACCACCCTGGGTCTTTTAAATTTTTAATCCAAATCTAATGCTGTTAAATATTTCCTCTGTAATATGTTAGCATTTTAGATTGAGCCATCCACCCATCTCTCATTTTCCCCTTTGTCATTATAACTGTACCCATACAGTACTCAGGACTCCTATACAGAAGGTCTCGAATTACTTAACCAGTTCTGGTGTGTAAACTTCTATTGTAGCTTTTAGGATGTGTGATTTTTCTAATGGTTAGCCCTATTTGTGGAATGATACTTCTCTGATAAATAAAAAACTCTATTCTTCATTCTAACATGCTAACAAGATATCTACTGAATCCAAATACAAGTAAAACCTACAAAATTCCCAGTAAATATTTTTACAGGTCAAATATTATACATTTATTTGCATGATCATAGATAATTAATATAAAATTATTTCCCAATAGATGAATTAGTGATGGATTTTTAAAATTACCTGATCGCTTGTGTTTTGTATATTGACATTTTTTTCAGCCAACAGAAACTGCAGATAAAGAAATTTTATGAGTTTAAAATGGCAGAAATAAGCTGAGGTGAATGGATTTACCTTTTTAAATCAGCAGACTTACTAATTACTATCATTAAGAATTCATATGGTACTTTGTGTTTGAAAATATTTCACAGGCCGCAATTAACTACTTAGATGGGGTAAATCTTGCTATTATTTTCACCATTGTATATGTTGATAAATTGACAAAATTAAATCTTCTTGGTGCTTGTATGTGTGTGTGTAGGGTTTTTGTTTTAGGAATATGGAAAATGCCTGATGACGGTGAAATAGCTGCAACTTTCTGTGTCCTAAAATCATTGTGAATTTCATGATAAGGTTATTGAAATGAGAGCAATTTGATCTATAAAGAATCTCCGATTTTTATGTAATTTATTATTAGAGCAGTCGTGACAGTTTTTGCAAGTATTCAACATTCTTGAGGCATAATCATTTTGTCCAGATCCTCAGTCCTTAGGGAGATATATTATCTAACTAAGTAGCATCTGTTGGCTAACCCTGTCTTTGGCAATGTGATGGTCTGATTTTCATACCTTCTTGGAATTTTTTGTTTAACAAATACTTTTTAATTCCCTGTTTGATTATTGGTGTTGTTCCAAGTACAGAAGAAAAAAGTTAAAGAACTCTATAGGAATCATGTCTTGCTGGGGGATACATATTTGTAAATATTTATTTATAAATAAATAATACGTATTTGTAAAGTTAAAGATGATGGACTGAATAAAAAAAAGAGCATTCTTATATTTGGCAAATTAAACGGTGCTATAGGAATTTTAGGCAAGAGAATGATAATTCCCAAATCATTGAAACAAGGTTTGTATTTGGAAAACATGTATGCGATGCTTACTATTATATGTTTACAAGTATTGTTTATTTCTATTGACTCAGTCTTCAGAACACTTTTTTGAAGTAACCACTACTGGGATCTGCATTTTTAGTTAGAGTTCTGGGCACAAAGAAGCTAAGAATCTTGCCCAAGTCAGAGAGTAACAAGGAGCAGAACCAGAATCCCAACTCAGGCTGACTGACTGTTTTAATTGTATTTATCCTTCACCATTATTCTATGCTGCTCAAGTATTTCAGATTGTAACATAAGAATATAATTTAACTTCATCATATTATTAAGTTACAGATGTTGTACAGTTTATTTTTTTTATTAAATCATAATTGTGTACATTGGTGCAATTATGGGGCACAATGTGCTGACTTTATATACATTCTGAAATATTTTCATTGAACTATTTAACATAGCCTTCATGGCCTTTTAATCACTATATGAAGACATTTATATTCTACATTTAGTAATTTTCACTTGTATTCTTGTAAGATGCACCGTAAGTGTGATCCCACCAATCAACCTCCCTCCACCCATCCTCCCCCCTCCCCTCCCCTCCCTTGCCCCTTTCCCCATTTCTTGTGCTATAACTGGGTTTTAGCCTTCATATGAAAGCTATAGATTAGCTTCATAGTAGGGCTGAGTACATTGGATACTTTT
>CAUYON010052729.1:0-19387 GCA_963573935.1 Arctocebus calabarensis
TTTTTTAAATTTTTATTAAATTATAATTGTGTACATTGGTGCAATCATGGGGCACAATGTGCTGACTTTATATACATTCTGAAATATTTTCATTGAACTATTTAACATAGCCTTCATGGCCTTTTAATCACTATATGAAAAAATTTATATTCTACATTTAGTAATTTTCACCTGTACCCTTCTAAGATACACCGTAGGTGTGATCCCACCAATCACCCTCCCTCCACCCATCCTCCCCCCTCCTCTCCCCTCCCTTGCCCCTTTCCCCATTTCTTGTGCTATAACTGGGTTTTAGCCTTCATATGAAAGCTATAGATTTGCATCATAGTAGGGCTGAGTACATTGGATACTTTTTCTTCCATTCTTGAGATACTTTCTAAGAAGAATGTGTTCCAGCTCCATAAATTACACATTTTCTAATGGTTGAGCAGTAATTTTGAATCTTTTTCTTCTTCTTTTTTTTTTTTTGTAGAGACAGAGTCTTATTTTATCGCTCTCAGTAGAGTGCTGTGGTATCACACAGCTCACAGCAACCTCCAACTCCTGGGCTTAGGTAATTCTTTTGCCTCAGCCTCCCAAGTAGCTGGGACTATAGGTGCCCGCCACAACGCCCGACTATTTTTTTGTTGCTGTTCCGCCGGGGCCGGGTTTGAACCTGCCACCCTCAGTATATGGGGCCGGCGCCCTACTCACTGAGCCACAGGCACCTCCCAGAACCTTTTCTTCTTAGAGACTTTCAACAAAACATCTTTCACAAATTGAAAATATAATCATAACAATAAGCGATGAGACTAATTTCCTACTTTACATATGTGACATACATAAATAATGGAAGGATTCTGTATTATTTTATAGAAAATAACATATCCCTCATTGAAAAAAAATTTACCGGTATTCGATCTGAAGTCAGTCAGCTTTTTCTCTGTATATTGGATTTTACACAAAGACGCATGCCACAACTCTACACTGAAGTCCTTACTGATGCACACAGTATGCGCTAGGGGTATAAAGCATCCTCGCTAGTGTGGATCTGGTTTTTTTTTTTTAATATTTGGTCACTATTTCATTAGTAATGCTAACAAGACTTCATGGACTTGAAAACTGAGCACAAACGTGATCAATGGAAGCATCAATTTTTTTTCCTTACTTCTCTATTTTATTGACTTCAGACTACCTGGGTTCATGTCTTAACTCTGCCACTTCCTAGCTGTGTGACCTGGACAAAATCACTTAAGTTTTCTATGCTTTGGTTTCCTAATTTGCAAATGGGAGGAAATAGTACCCACCTCACAGAGTTGTTGGGGAAATTAAATAAGACACAGTATAGGAAGTACTTTCAACATTGCCTGGCACAGAGTGGTAAGGTGTTATTGTTGTGGCTGTTGTTTTGGCCTCACAGTGACAGTGTGACCCTGGGACTTGGTAAATTTATCCTATCCTAGAATTTGCATTCTTTTTAAGATGTTTTATTTGGACATAATTTTTGATTTACAGAAAAGTTGCAAAAATAATACACAAGAGTTCCTATATACACTCAAACCAGCTTCCTTTTATGTTAATAGCACACCTAATAGAAGTACAATGTTCAAAACTAGAACATTAACATTTGTAGTTTAACCAGGGACCAGCAACCATTTTTTGTAAGAGACCAAGTAGAGTCGGTACGTGGATGAGACACACATGTGCTTAGGAAGCAAATTTTAAGGAGGTGCTAACTCTCAGACTTTTACAAGTATAGAAGTTTTGAGAGAGACAGAGGGAGAGAGATCCTCCTTTAATCTAAGCATCCTCCTTGCTTCTCCTGGTGCTGGCCCTGAGATAGCAAATATTTTAGGCTTTGCAGGCCGTAGAGTGTCTGTCACAACTACTCAGTTCTGCCATTGGAGAAAGCAGCCATAAAATAATATGTAACTCAATGTTTATGGCTGTCTAACAAAAAAAGTTTTAATAAAAACAGGCAGTAGCAGTGGGCCAGAGTCAGTCAATCCCAGATCAAAATTATAAGTCTTATTTAATTTCATCAGTTTTCCTACTAATGTCCTTTTCCTGTTCTAGGCTCCAAGGCAAGATCCCTTATTACGCTGTGTGGTCATGTCCCCTAGTCCCCTCCACGCTGACCCTTTCTCTCTCCAACCTTCTTTGTCTTTTGCAACCTACACGTCTTGATGAGCAGTGATTATTTATTTTGTAGAATGTTCCCCAATTTGGCACTGTCAGATATTTTTTCATAAGATTGAGGTTATGGATCTTGGAGAGGAACATCACAGAAGTGATGCTCTACCTTTCTGAGGATGTCGTATTGGGCCACGTGACATTGGTATGTCTTGTTGACCTTGGTTAAGGTGGTGTCTGTCAGATTTCTTCTTCCAGGTTTTTCTGCAGTGGAATTATTATTTTTTCTTTTGTAATTAACAGATATATTGGGGAAGATACATTGATCTGTACTGTTCAGACTTTTACCCACTGAGTTTACCATCCTTTTGTGGATCTTGCCTGTTACTGCTATGGTGTTTGCCTAATGGTAACTTTCTATTTTCCTCATTCTGTTATTTGGAATTCTTCTGTGAAGAAAAGGCATCCTTTCTCTTATATTTATTTGCTTATTCAATTTATTTTTATCACTATGGATTAATAGGAAGTTATTATATTTTAAGGATTATAATCTAAATATTTCCATTATTTATCTTGTGGTTCAAATGGTTTCTATGGCTCATATTTTAATTATTTATAATTTGATTAGAACACTTGTGTAGGAGGATCTCTTGGGAAGAGATCAGTTTCTTTTTTTTTTTTTTTTTGCATTTTTTGGCCAGGGCTGGGTTTGAACCCAGCACCTCCGGCATGTGGGGCCAGCGCCCTAGTCCTTTGAGCCACAGGAGCTGCCCGAGACCAGTTTCTTTTCCTTTTTTTGTTGCAGTTGTCATTGTTGTTTTAGCTGGCCCAGGCTGGGTTCGCACCTCCAGCCTTGGTGTGTGTGGCCGGGGCCCTACCCACTGAGTACAGGCACTGCCCATGGAAAGACCAGTTTCAAACCGAGTGAATTGAAATGCTGTGCACTGGTTAGGTTGCCTATTAAGATGGATCTTCTCTTCTCTGCAGCACACTCTACAGCAAATGAATTTCCATCACTAGAATCAATTCATTCTTTTTTTTTTTGAGACAGAGCCTCAAGCTATCACTCTGGATAGAGTGCTGTAACATCATAGCTCACAGCAACCTCCAGTTCCTGGGCTCGAGTGAGTCTCCTGCCTCTGCCTCCCAAGTACCTGGGACTGCAGGTGCTCACCACAATGCCCGGCCATTTTTTTGGTTGCAGCCGTCATTGTTGTTTGTCTGGCCCGAGCTGGATTCGAACCCGCCAGCTCAGGTGTACGTGGCTGGCGCCTTAGCCTGTTGAGCCACAGGCGCCGAGCCAAGAAATTCTTTTTTTTTTTTGGCCAGGGCTGGGTTTGAACCCTCCACTTCCGGCATGTGGGGCTGGTGCCCTACTCCTTTGAGACACAGGTGCTGCCCCAATTCATTCTTATAATGAATAAACCACATTTTTCACAGTGATATTACCTGAAGAAGAGTACCTGTCAGTATATAATCAAGTATTTATTGAACACTTACCACTGGGTCAGTACTAGATGTGATGGGAGGTCAGGTGGGAAACAAAGCAAAACAAAACACAAAGATGAGACATGGTGCTAGCATATAAAGAACTTGGTATCCAATTGAGAAGCCAAAGCTAATACAGAGGAAACAGTCTGAAAACAGAGTGTGCTATGTGGTACTGTCTATAAGTACAACAGAAATTAGAAGAAAGGATATCTGGAAAGACTTCGGGGAAGAGATGAGGCTTGAAATGGTTTTATAAAAAGATCTATTAAGGCTTGGCACCCATAGCACAGTGGTGAGGGTGCCAGCCACATACAGCAAAGGTGGCGGGTTCAAACCTGGTCCAGGACAGCTAAATAGCAATGGCAACTGCAACAAAAAATTGCTGGGCGTTGTGGCGGACGCCTGTAGTCCCAGCTACTTGGGAGGTTGAGGCAAGAGAATCGCTTAAGCCCAAGAGTTTGAGGTTGCTGTGAGCTGTGATGCCTGGTACTCTACCTAGGGTAACACAGTGAGACTCTGTCTCAAAAAAAAAAAAAAGTCTATTAAATGGTCATAAACAGTCACATGGACAGAAGGCATTTGTGTGGCAGTTGAAATCTGGAGAAGATTTATCCAAGCGGGAATCGGATTAGTCTTCGTTGCACACTGGAGTATTTTCTTCCATAGACAAAAATATTGTGCTAGCAGGCTATGGAAAAGGTAAATTTTTGAGTTTTAGGGAGGGTAATTGGTGGGACCACACCTACGGTGCATCTTAGAAGGATACAGGTGAAACTTACTAAATGCAAACTATACAGGTCTTAACACAAGAACTAAGAAAATGCCATGAAGGCTATGTTTACCAGTTTGATGAAAATATTTCAGATTGTATATGAAACCAGCACATTGTACCCCATGATAGCATTAATGTACACAGCTATGGTTTAATTAAAAAAAAAATTGGGCGGCACCTGTGGCTCAAAGGAGTAGGGCACCAGACTCATATGCTGGCCATGGCAGGTTCAAACCCAGCCCCGGCCAAAAAACTGCAAAAAAAAAAAAAAGAAAAAATTTTCAAGTTTTAAAATTTATGTTCTAAAATTAAAATATATTCCATAAGGAAATGTGGAATACAAAGAAAGCACAAAGAAAAATGTTAACCTAAATGTTAAACATTTTTGATTACAACATACATGTTAAGTATCAATGCATATATGCTGTATCTATGTAAATAAGTACCTGCATATATGTGTAGATTTATAGTATATTTATTTATATATATTTTATATATAAAATTTATATCATATTTATTTATATATGTTTCATATATATATATTTTCATATGAGTTTGCAGTCAGGCTGTGTGGATTCTGTTCCTGGATTTGCTTCTTTCTACATGTGTGATCTTGGGAAAATTACTTAATTTTCTATGTCTTAGTTTCCTACTCTGCCAAATAAGAATAATAAAAGTTCTCAGGTCATAGAGTTGTTGTGGGAACTAGATGAGACACTATATATAAGGTTCTTAGAACAGTGCCTGGCATTCAATAATCTTAATAATAATAATCATTATCATTATATATATATATGTTACGTAATTCCCCTGAGATAAAACTCTATGGACTTATATTGCATATAATATCTTACCTTTTCTCACAGAAATGTATAAATTTTCTCAGGTTGTTAAAAGTCTTCTACAAGGTGATTTTTTTTTTTTGGTAGAGACAGAGTCTCACTTTATCACCCTCAGTAGAGTGCCGTGGTGTCACACAGCTCACAGCAACCTCCAACTCCTGGGCTTAGGTGAGTCTCTTGCCTCCTGAGTAGGTGGGACTACAGGCGCCCGCCACAACGCTGGCTATTTTTTTGTTTTGCAGTTCGGCCACGGCTGGGTTTGAACCTGCCACCTTCGGTATATGGGGCCGGCGCCCTACTCGTTGAGCCACAGGAACTGCCCACCAAGGTGATTTTTTAATGACTGCAAAGTATTCCAGCTTATAGCTTTATTGCAATTATCTTTAACAAATATCCTATTACTGAACACACAAGTTTTTGCTTAAAATTTATGTTTTATTCATTCAACTTTCTAATTGCTAAATTCTTTTTCCATCTCTAATTATTTCTTCAAATTCCTAGAATTGGACTTATCAGGTCAAAGAGGCTTTTCATATGTTATATAGCCCAACTGCTTTCCAGAAGCTTTCCACTATTTGTTATACACCCTCACCAGGCGAGCATGAGCATTCATTCCTATGCACCCTCAGTCATACTTGCTAGTATCATCCTTTGGATGTTTTGATTTATTTGATTACGAGTAAAGTTGAACATTTTGTTTATTCACTGGCCAACAAGATAGGCAGTTTTCCAGATCACTGGACATCGGATTGGGAAGGCAGGGTTCAATGGACCTTGACTGGACGGCCTCAGCTGCCTCTGGGCTGCACTTGGCTTGGGGCACATGGGGTGGGGAGTCCAGGAGACAAACGGAGCATGTTCAAGATAAGCTAACCCAGTTTACTAGTTTACCCAGAACCAACTCTACAGCAGGTCTGGGATAAACTTTGTGATGGTTAAAACTGTGAAAAGTAAGGAAAAACGTATGAACTATTGTTAATTTTACAAACGTGGGATTGGCAAAACTCTAGAAAACAAAGAAGAAAAAATAATCACACACGTAGTACTGCTGAGAATTAAACATTTTGACACATTTGCTTTTGTGGACCAATACCAGAAAGTTTTCTAGTGGAATACGGGTTAAAAAACAAACAACAACAACAACAATAAAAACCCCAATCTCTACTGTAGATAGGTATAATTTGATCTATTTGTCTTATTTAAAAACCCCAATACATGTATATATATTAAAAGTGTGAAGAATAGAACCTTTTACCTTGGGGGAAAAGGACAAAAGGCTTTTACTTTTTTATTCTGTAGTGATAGAAAATTTTCAAGCAGAGTTTGTGAGTATTCATAATTATTTTGTTAATTAAAAATGCTTATCACTACACTATAGAATATTTAATATTTTAAAATTTAAAAACAAGTCTAATTTTAAATTATTTTTGTTCTATAAGTGAGTTATGGTGACTGATGGTTAAAGGGTTAGCACCTAGAAAGAGGAAACACATGATTGATTTTAGTTCTTTTTGTTGTTGTTGCTGCAGTTTGGCCGGGGCCCCTGGTTTGAACCCACCGCCTTCCATATATGGGGCGGACGCCCTGCTCACTGAGCCACAGGCGCCACCCTTCATCGCAGTTCTTAACAGGAAGTCTGAAAATAGAAACTTAACAAGGAAAATAACAGAATTATTAGTTTGGACTTTATATGTTGCTCTGGGTAGAGTGCCATGGCATCAGCCTAGCAACTTCGAACTCTTGGGCTCGAGTGATCTCTTGCCTCAGCCTTCCGAGTACCTGGGCCTACAGGTGTCTTCCACAACACTTGGCTAAATTTTCCATTTTTAGTAGAGACATGATCTCTCTCTTGCTCAGTCTGGTCTTGAATTCCTGAGCTCAAGCAATCCACCCTAGGTAAAGTGCCATGGCATCATTATAACTCACAGTAATCTCAAACTCTTGGGCTCAGTTTCCGGAGTAGCTGGGATTACAGGCACTGGCCACAATGCCTGCCTATTTTTAGAGACGGGCCTTGCTTTTATTCAGGCTGGTCTTGAACTCCTGAGCCCAAGCAATCCACTGGCCTTGGCTTCCCAGAGTGCTAGGATTACAGGCATGAGCCACCACGCCTGGCAAAACTCGGCATTTTTATTAACTAGCTGAATGACTTTGGACAAGTTTCTGGTATTTAATTATAGCCACTGTTACCAGTTCTTATTATGGTTAGGCTTTGTGTTAAGTGCTTAATTTATATTATTCATTTGATGTAAAGATACAGAAACCTTAGGTACATAGAAGTAGCCAGAATGTTGTGGAAGAACTGAGATTTGAAACCCAGCGATCAGGTTGTAGAGTCGTATAACCACTGTTGTCTCCTGCTACTGTCATTGCAGTTATGATTACTAAAGCCAAGTCTTAATTCATGATAAGAGGGATTAGGTGGGTAAGTCAAGCCATATCAAATCATGGATAGCCCTCAAACTTCATTTTAGTTTGGGCTGGAGTTTCTGTTTTCCCTATCAAAATCTCTAATAAAGCTTCTAACTGGTAACAAAATTATTAGGTTTGAATTATGTCCTTTTTCTTTCTTTCTTTTTTTTTTTCTTTTGTAGAGACAGAGTCTCACTTTATCGCCCTCGGTAGAGTGCCGTGGCGTCACACAGCTCACAGCAACCTTCACCTCCTGGGCTTAGGCGATTCTCTTGCCTCAGCCTCCTGAGTAGCTGGGACTACAGGCGCCCACCAAAACGCCCAGCTATTTTTTTTTTTTTTTTTTTGCAGTTTGGCCGAGCAGGCGCTGCCCTCCTTTTTTCTTTTAATTGCAAAATTCTCTCTCTCTCTTTTTTTTTTTTTTTTTGAGACAGAGTCTTAAGCTGTCGCCCTGGGTAAAGTGCTATGGTGTCCTAGCTCACAGCAACCTCCCTTTTTTTTTTAACTCTTGGGCTTACGTGATCCTCTTGCCTCACTTTTTCCTTTTTTAGTAGAGACAGGGTCTTGCTTTTGCTCAGGCTGGTCTCGAACTCAGTGAGCTCAAGCAATCTGCCCACCTCAGCCTTCCAGAGTGCTAGAATTATAGGTGTGAGCCATTGCGCCTGGTCACAAAATTCTTAATAAAAAAAGATAAGGGTCAAAAGGCAGAAAGAAGAAACTATATAATGGATAATATATAAATTTAACTTACAATTTATAACTCAGGGATAGCCATCCCTGAATAATGAATGGTGGTTAAGCATCTTTGAAGAATTCAAATATGTGAACGTATATTTTTATATTCTTAGGAGAAAGCTATCTGACCATACTGAATATTTAAATAAATTGAGGCTGGATGAAGTGGCTCATGCTCATAATCCCAGCACTTTAGGAAGCCAAGGCAGGAGGATTGCTTGAGGACAGGAGTTTGAGACCAGTCTGGGCAAAATAGTGAGACCCTGTCTCTACAAAAATAAAATTATTCAGGCATGATGGCATGTGTCTGTAGTCTGTCTCCCTAGTGGCTTAGGAGGCTGAGGGAGGAGGATCATTTGAGTCTGGAGGTCCAAGGTTGCAGTGAGCTGGGAACACATCACTGCACTCCAGCCTGGGTGACAAAGTGAGACTCTCTCTTAAAAATAAAATAAAAGAAATACGTGCATATGTTGAGCTCATAGGTGTCTTAGGTCGCCATTTATGTAAAGTAGCAAGTCAAATTGCTATCAGACTGCTATTTCAATAGTAGCTTTCTATAGCTGCTTTCTGAATTTGGTTATTTAGAAAATTCTTTCTTTCTTTCTTTTTTTTTTTTTTTTTTGAGGCAGAGTCTGACTGTGTCACCCTCGGTAGAGTGCTGTGGTATCACAGCTCATTGCAACCTCAAATTCTTGGGCTTAAGCGATTCTCTTGCCTCAGCCTCCCAAGTAGCTGGGACTATAGTTGCCCACCATAACACCTGGCTATTTTTGTTGCAGTTGTCATTGTTGTTTAACTGGCGGGGGCCCCCGTTGGTGTATGTGGCTGGCACTGAAACCACTGTGCTATGGGCGCTAAGCCTAGAAAATTATTTCTTAGAGGGCGGCACCTGTGCCTCAAAGGAGTAGAGCACCAGACCCATATACCGGAGGTGGTGGTTTCAAACTCAGCCCTGGCCAAAAACTGCAATAAATAAATAAAAAAATAAAAATTATTTCTTAGAGCAAAAAGTCAAAATAGAAATATAAGGGTCAAAAAGAAGAGGTAAGTTAATCCGGGTGGTTTTGGGGAGGCCTGCTGCCCAGAATCTGCCTTCACACTATTTAAGTTGGATTCCTTCTGTTAAACAATGATTTTTTGTTTTAGGTTGAACAAATCCTGGCAGAATTTAAGGTCAGAGCTCTGGAATGTCACCCTGACAAGCATCCTGAGAACTCCAAAGCTGGTAAGAATTAATTGTGGCTCTTTCTCAAGAAAATGAATAGCAAATAGAACTAAAATGCTGTTGAAAAGTAACTTAATTTTCTTGTCTCTTAGGCCCCAACTTATTCTTCTGCTGAGTGCCCAAGGTTGTTTTTGCACTATTGGATGGTAGGCGGGGAGAGGGCTGTGTGGGGTCTCCCCTAATAGTAGTCACTTAACATGTATTTTTCTTCCTGCTATAATATGCTGCTTCGTGGTTTAAAGTTTATCTAGTTCATGCCTTCTTCCACCAGCTTCTGAGTGTTAACATAACTTACCTATGTTTGCCGTCGGGCAGTTGTCTGCATGAGAACCTTGCTGTGATTCTTTTCTTTCAATGAATGTGAATATATCCATATATTCATCCCTTTGCATCTTTCCTTTATTGTCATTTTAAAACCACTTACGTGGTTTATCCAAGCTTGGAAAAAATACCAATAGATCAATAATCCTTCCACAATTCCTCTCCTTCCTCTCCCTCTCTCTTTCCTTCGCTTCGGAGCCAAACTTCCTGAAAAAGATGTCCACTGCTAATGTCTCTACTTTCCGTCTCCTCAATTTTCCATTTTTCCCAATCTGATTTCCTTCTCTACCCTTTCTCAGAAATGGCCAACGACTTTCTGCTTGCCAAATCCAATGGTTACATTTCAGTTCTTACCTCCCTTGAGCTTGCTTTGAAATTTGGCATTATCCACCATACTTCCCTTCTTGAAACACTTTTTACTCTTAGCTCTCAGGATTGTATGCATTTGTGGTTTTCCTCCAGCCTTCTCAGGCTCCTCTGTCTCCTAAGCTTTCTTTTTGCTTTACTGCCACCTCCCACACTTTCTCCCTTGTCCAAGTCTATGGCTTGAAACACCAGCTCACTGATTTTTTGGTGTTATTTTGAGACAGAGTTTCATTGTCACCCTGGGAAGAGTGCCATGGCATCACTGTAGCTCATAGCAACTTTAAATTCTTGGGCTCAAATGATCCATCCTGGGACTATAGGCACCTGCACCTAGCTAATTTTTCTGTTTTTAGTAGAGACAGGGTCTCGCTCTTGCTCACGCTGGTCTCGAACTCCTAAGGTCAAGCAATCCGACTGTCTCAGCCTCCCAGAGCGCTAGGATTGCAGGCTTGAGCCATTGTGATTCCAAACCTATCCTTAACCCAGTTCTTGCTCTTCATTTTCAGAGTATAGTTTTGACTGCTTCTTGGAAATCTCCATTTGAAAACATTTCAAAGTCACATTTTCAAAAAACCAGAGTTGTTCCTCTCCTTTCATCCCCTCTGAAATCGTGCTTATTTTTGTCTGTGTTTCCCCATCTCAGTGAAAGACGCCAGCATCCATTCACTAGATCAAGCAGAAACCTTGTCTCCCTCCTTTCCCTCACGTCCACATCTGGTCAGTCACCCAGTGCTGCTGATTTTCCTGCCATAGCTCTCTCCATTGTACCTTGTCCCTCTGTCCTTCCTGCCAGTACTGTAGGTAAGCCTCCATCATTTCATGCCCGAATCCTTAAAGCATTTCTTTAATTGCTTCTCATTGCAGATAGAGATTTTTCTTTTTAATTATTGAAAAATATGTATAAAATGGAACAAAGAATATGATAGCAGGTAGTGCTATAATACTACTGACATATGTAACACCCAGCTTACAACTTTGCCAATGCAGTTGAAGTCTCTTGCATTTTCCTTCTCTGATTTTATCCTCAGGGTAGGTAATCTTATATTTTAAATTTGGTGATTATATCTACTATATGTGTAATTATATTTACTATATGTGTATGAATGTATATGTGATTTTTTTTAATAATAAAACTATCATACTAAGACTTATCTATATAACTCCACATCACACAAACCCAAATTTTTCATCTTCTTTTTTTTTGAGACAGAGTCTTACTCTGTTGCTTCAGGCTAGAGTGTAGTGGCATGAACATAGCTCAAGTAGCCTCAAACTCCTCCTCTGAGCTCAAGTAACCTCAAGCAATCCTCTGCCTCAGCCTCTCAAGTAGCTGGGACTACAGCACCTGCCACATTGCCCAGGTAATTTTTCAATTTTCAGTAGAGACAGGGTCTTTCTTTTGCTGGGGCTGGTCTCCAACTCCTAAGCTCAAGTGAGCCTTCTGCCTTGGCCTCCCAGAGTGCTGGGATAACAGGCATAAGCCACTATGCTGTGGCCACACAATTCTTCTTTATTTAAAATTTCTTTTTCTTGTCTTAAATCAACAGATAAGTTTCCAAAATATGAAGTCATCTTTGGTTAGAGATTTTACTATTAATTTTGCTAATTTGTTTTTTTTCTCTTTTTATTACTTTATTTCAAGTAACATGAACACATTGTTAGTGTAAGCCTGATAAATTTGTGCATGGGGATAGCAGGTTAGCCACTGCCCAGAAGGGAGTGTAGAACATCAGCACCCCAGAAATCCCTTTTCGCCTTCTATTCCAAGTCAGCACCCTCCCCCATTTTGGGGTCTCTCTCATTGTTGGTTATTTTTTGCCTGGTTTTGAATTCTCGTGCAGAGACTCATACAGTGTGTGTGACTTCTCAGACTCATACAGTGTGTGTGACTTCTCGTGCTGCACCTTACGTCTGCAGTATTCGTCTGTGCACACTTAGCAATAGTTCATCCTTCGTCACTGCTGGGCCTTGAGGCAAAGCCCCTTTGTGCTGTGCACCCTCTTAATCCTCCATCCTTTTTTTCTCTTCTCCACCCTGCCTAGAATTCCATGTTTCAGCCAGTCACAACTATGTTGGATTTTTTTTTTGAGACAGAGTCTCATTCTGGGGCCCTGGGTAGAGTGCTATGGGATCATAGCTCCCAGCAACCTCAAATTCCCGGGCTCAAGAGATTCTCCTGCCTCAGCCTCTTTAGTAGATGGGACTACAGGTACCCGCCACAATGCCTGGCCATTTTTTGGTTGCAGCCATCATTGTTGGTTGGCGGGCCTCGGCTGGATTCGAACCCACCAGCTCAGGTGTACGTGGTTGGCGCCTTAGCCTGTTGAGCCACAGGCGCCGAGCCCCAGCTTAACATTTCTTTAGGATACAAATTAACTACCTCACTGATCTGGAGTTAATATTAAGATAGATGTCTCTGCATAAAATTATTAAAATTTGATAAACACGTAAAAAGAACTGTCATCCTAGGTTATTCTTTAACTGGGTTCTTTTCCAGAAACAACTCTGAGTTGTTTCTGTGCCCCTGACAAGCAATTTTTATTCAGGATACATGATGAATCACTGTGCCCTTATTGCCATTTCTAGTTGCCATAGTGATGGAGATTTTCATGTATGGGCTACCTCCAGGCTTCTTGTTCAGAGAAACATTGGGCTGTGTAAATATTGTTTAAAATGAAAAGGCACACAGATACCAATATCTTCGTTTGTCAGGAGTGCAGTTGATATATGAGTCAACCTTTGCCTAGCGATTTTAAAAATCTATTTAAGCATCCATCCATTTACTCAATTGGATTAATACGAGATTCTGGAAATTTAAGTGGTTAATTACACACTTGGAGAAAAATTAAGTTACTGCTAAAAATATTTTAAAATGAAAAAGAATTCAACCACAGCCAGCGAGGTGGCTCACACTTGTAATCCTAGGAGTCTGGGAGGCTGAGTCAGGTGGATTGCTTGAGCTCAGGAGTTTGACATCAGCTTGAGCAAGAGTGAGACCTTGTCTCTACTAAAAGTAGAAAAACCGAGGCAGTGGAATTGCTTGAGCCCAGGAGTTCGAGGTTGCTGTGAGCTATGATGATACCATGGCACTCTACCCAGGGCAACAGAGTGAGACTCTGTCTCAAAAAGGACAAAAAACAATTCAACCAAATACTGAATTTTACTTTGACAGAAATCCAGAATATAATGGACAAGTATCAACATGTATCTCAAGTTGAAAGGCTAGGCTATAGAGGAACTGTAGCCTCTACATTACAGGAGAAATTTAACATGTTTATGTCTCTTTTTTTTGGTCCAGGAAATGTAATCTCAACCATTGCCATGGAAATTACTGATTTGTTAGCATGATAGAGTAATAGATACAAATACAGGCTTGTCTGTATGGATTTGTTCCCATCTCTTTCTTGTGAATTAATTGACCTTGGGTGAGCCACTCAGAGCCTCAGAATTCTCATAGGTAAAATGGGTAGATTAAGAGTACATTGTTTTATGTGTCTGCTGTGAAGATTAAGTGAGATACCCTGCATGTGGGATGTGCTCACTGGATGTTGACAATTATGATTCAGTGGACTTTGTTTGCTTGTTTTTATTTAATAGTGGAGATAAAAATTTAACAAAATGGGATAGTTTTCTTTTTTGTAAGTAATGATAGGTTCTTTATTTTATTCATAAAAAATTCAAATCTAAGGCTGTTAGAAACCCCTTTTCCTTTGCAGGTGTAGGAATGTAGGCAGGATTGGTTGGGCTACAGAAATTGTGTCACTAAGCCCAAAAGAGCCTCCACGCTCCAGGCTGGAGCTCAGCCAGCCTCTTGCCCGTGATGGTAACTGTCACAGATCAACACTTTATTAACCTCTCTGTGACCATGAAGAAAGGAGGTTTTAGACTAAATTAAGGATCTGTGACATGATGTTTTTATTACTGATGTGCAAACTTCAAAAGCATTTGGCTATTTGTAGAAGAGTATATTAAAGAACAAATTTCTTTGTTAACTGACATATTTTAATGGCCTAGTGTTTTCCAAATTTAAAATCTCCTTATTGTTTTTTTCTGTGAGAATAAAAATAATATAACAAAAATAAATTATGTTGAAAAGGAAAGACTACTTTTGTCTCTCCCTGCCAGAGAACCATTATTATTACTTTTTTATTTTGATAGGTGGGTACAAGGTGTTCTTTTGGTTACATGGTGGTGATGTCTAGGTTTCAGTGCACGCATCACCCAAATAATATACCTTGAGGAGAACCACTATTCATAGTTAGTGTGTTTTCCTCCAGATTTTTCTCAAAGCATATTCTGACTTCACATTATTGTTATTATTTCTCAAGTAATTATAAATGGCATACAGTTAAAATGTGGTGATAATAATACACAATTCTACTGTGAAATATGAATTAAAAGAAAAAAAAAAAAACTTGGGCGGCGCCTATGGCTCAGTGAGTAGGGCGCCAGCCCCATATACTGAAAGTGGCAGGTTCAAACCCCGGCCTCGGCTGAGCTGCAAAACAAAAAAATAGCTGGGCTTTGTGGCAGGCACCTGTAGTCCCAGCTACTTGAGAGGCTGAGGCAAGAGAATCGCCTAAGCCCAGGAGTTGGAGGTTGTTGTGAGCTGTGTGATGCCACAGCACTCTGCAGAGGGCGATAAATTGAGACTGTCTACAAAAAAAACCCCAAGAAAACAAAAAAAACTTTTGTATTTTCAAAGTAGACCCAGGAGTTAAATCGGAATATCTCTTAAGAGTTCCAGTATTGGCTGGGCGCGGTG
This sequence comes from Arctocebus calabarensis, assembly GCA_963573935.1. Lineage (NCBI taxonomy): Eukaryota > Metazoa > Chordata > Mammalia > Primates > Lorisidae > Arctocebus > Arctocebus calabarensis. Next base: position 15,042 of record CAUYON010052729.1, read on the forward strand.
GCTCACGCTTATAATCCTAGCACTCTGGGAGGCCGAGGTGGGTGGATTCATTGAGCTCAGGAGTTGGAAACCAGCCTGAGCAAGAGTGAGACCCCGTCCCTGCTAAAAATAGAAAAACTGAAGTAAGAAGGTCGCTCAAGCCCAGGAGTGTAAGGTTGCAGTAAGCTGTGATGCAATGGCACTCTACCCAGGGTGAGAGAGTGAGACTCTTTCTCGAAACAAACAAAAAAACTCCCAAAAAACAAAACAAGATTTCTGGTATTATTTGCTCATATAAGCTTACAAAATGAAATCTCTTTTTCCAGAACTGGTAAATGTTTATCTTGTGTGATTCATTTGATAATACACTAAAGAACAAATATAAACCCAAACTCATTTTTATTAAATGTGGTGAAGAGGATGGAACAAAAAAGAAAGTCCACATTATAGTAAAGATAAAGTCTCTTTTTCTTTCTGCTTATCAGCTGTTGTTGAGGGATTGACATCAGCATAATTCTAAGCCAGCTTCTTTCATTCTAGAAATTCTGGAAAATGAGGTCAACGGTGATGTGCAAAATGAAGGTGACTCATAGATAAAATCATCAACCTTTACAACCACGGCATTAGTAGTAACTGGCATGTGCATCCTTGGTGATAATTTAATAAGCTTTTTACTCTCATTGGAAAAAGTGATGTCTTATGTATACACAGGACATTTACATTGCCGTCAGCAACAGGAAGCATTGCTCACTGTATCAAACTGCTGTGGCGAGATGGTTTTATTTATTTGTTTTCCTGTAACTTTCAATATCTCCATCTGTAGGGTCTTCCCTTTAATCTATTAATGGCTACCACTTCCAGGGGTGATACCAAAATAGTTAATGACTTAGAAGGTACCTGTACTGTCCAGGTTTTGAGCAGGGTTCTGGAGGTCCCTGCTGCATCAGGCAGTGTCCCTGGATGCTAGGGGAACACTTGAAACAGTGATGCTGGGGGGAGAGGGGCTCAGGAATGCTAGCTATTGACCAACCAGAGTCTGGAAGTATTTCAGCATTTTCATGATTGGTATGGAGGTTCTGTAAGTACTGACTATACATATGCCTTAGCACTTTCTTTTTCAGAGGATCCTGGTTACTTCTCATGAGGTATTTTTAAGCATTATCATAGTAATTTTAATTGTATTTCCCAATGTTGCTATTAAAATATTCCCAATTCATGGAGTGTTTTGAGGTTATGTGTCATTTCTTTGGTGCTTGGAACTCAGGAAATAATATTATGATAATATATTTATATTCACTTAAAATAGGAAGCATTCATTCATTCAGTGAATATTTTTCTTTTTTTTTTTTTTGCGATAGGGTATCACTCTGTCACCCTGGGTAGAGTGCTGTGGCATCATAGCTCACAGCAGCCTCAAACTCTTGGGCTCAAGTGATCCTCTTGCCTCACAGCCTTCCAAGAAGCTGGGACTACAGGTGCCCACCACAATGCTTGCTTAGTTTTTCTATTTTTTGTAGAGATGGGGTCTCCTTCTTGCTCAGGCTGGTCTTTAACTCCTGAGCTCAAGGGATCCACCTGCCTTAGCCTCCCAGAAGGCTAGGATTACAGGTATGAGCCCCCATGCCTGGCCCAGGGAATGCTTTTGAGCACCTACTATACTGCTCTAGTGCAAGGGACATTATAGAGTTATTTGTTTATGATTTCTCACCTCTCCCAGAATATAAACTTAGCATGGGCGGAGCTCATCTGATTTGTTCTTTGCTATGTCCCTCTGGCTGGTTTTGAACTCCTGAGGTGAAGTCATCCTTCTGCTTTGGCCTTCCATACTAGGATTGAGCCAGCACACCAGGCCAGTATGACTTTTTCTTTTTTTTCTTAAGACAGTCTCAAGCTGTTGCCCTGTGTAGAGTGCGGTGGCATCATAGCTCACAACAACCTCCAAGTCTTGGTCTCAAGTGAGCCTCTTGCCTCAATTTTTCTATTTTTAGTAGCGACGGGGTCTTGCTTTTGCTCAGGCTGGTCTCAAACTCAGTGAGCTCAGGCAATCCACCACCTCGGCCTCCCAGAGTGCTAGGATTACAGGTGTGAGACACTGCACCTAGCCATATGACTTATTTCTAAAAAGATCTTTTTGTTAAACAGAAAATAGACTAAGGCAAGGGCAGGGAAGTAAGTGAAGGAGTTACTATAATAATTTAGCTGAAAGGAGGTGGCAACTTGGACCAGAATGATGGCAGCGGAGATGTGACAAAAGATTAGATCTTGGGTACATTTTGAAAGTAGAGCCAACAGGATTTACTAATGGTCTGAGAGAAAGAGAAGAGTCAGTCATATTGAAAACTAATGAAGTTTATCCTGATCCCCCAAGAAGAACACCTCAAGGGCAAGACCTGATTGATGAATGATGGAGGAAGAAGTGGGGATTGGAGGACAATGTGCATTACAGGAAAATGGAAGGGGAAGATAAGGTGGTCAAGGGCAGCCTGGAGAGCACAGGTCGGGAGCCTGGCAGGCTCGGGTTTAAATCATGGCTTCATCACTTGAAGCTTTGGGACATTGGGCAGGTTACATTAACCTCTCTAGCCTTAGATTCTATAAAACAGGGGTAATAATAATAATACCCACTCCATAAACTTTTTGTAAAAGAGAAATGTGATCTGTGCTTGTAAAAAAATAGCTATTGTTATGACAGCGTTTTCTATTTATAATTTTATCTCTGGCCTTTCACAAGTTATCTTCTATGTGTTTTTCAATACAGTTTTAGAATAACTTTATTTCTAAAAGTATTATAGGGTGGGTGTGGTGGCTCATGTCTATAACCTTTGCACTCTGGGAGGCTAAGGCAAGTGGATCGATCGCCTGAGTAGAGGAGATCCGGACCAGCCTAAACTGGCCAGGTGTCGAAGAGGTCTCCTGTAGTCCCAGATACTTGGAGGCTGAGGCTAGAGGATTGCTTGAGCCTAAGAGTTTGAGGTTGCTGTGAGCTATGATGCCACAGTACTCTACCCAGGGTGTCAGAATGAGACTCTGTGTCAAAAAAATAAAAAAATAAATAAATAAAATTATCATACAGTAAAACTAATTTATTTGGTATATAGTTCTATGAATTATAACATCTGTATAGTTGGTTAATTACCATTGTAATAATTATACAAAGCTTCTATCACCTGTATGCATAGTTTTTTTTTTTTTGAGACAGAGTCTCAAGTTGTCACCCTGGATAGAGTGCTGTGACATCACAGCTCACAGCAACCTCCGATTCCTGGGCTCAAGCGAGTCTCTTGCCTCCGCCTCCCAAGTAGCTGGGACTACAGGCGCCCGCCACAACGCCCGGCCATTTTTTTTTTGGTTGCAGCTGTCATTGTTGTTTGGCGGGCCCAGGCTGGATTCGAACCCGCCAGCTCAGGTGTACATGGCTGGTGCCTTAGCCCGCTGAGCCACAGGCACCGAGCCGCATAGTTTTTTTTAAACAACAGCTTATTCATATGATTCACATAGTATAAAGTTCACCTGTTAAAGTGTAACTTCAGTGGGTTTTAGTGTATTCACAGTATTGTGCAATCATCACTACTATCTAATTTCATAACATTTCAACACCACAAGAAGAAACCTCATACTCATTAGCAGTCACTTCCCATTCCTGCCTGCCCAGCCCTGGGCAACAACTAATTTGCTTTTTGTCGCTAAAGATTTGTCTATTCTGGATATTTAATATTAGTGAAATAATACAATATGTAGCCTTTTGTCACTGGCTTCTTTCACTAAGCATAATGTTTTCAAGACTCATGTAAGATGTATCAATATTTCATTCTTTTTATGGCTGAATGCTAATTCCTTTATTTGGATATGACACATTTTGTTTACTTATTCACAACTGGTGGATATTTGTGTTGTTTCTACTTTTTGGCTAATGGAACAATAGGTTTTTATGGGAACATATGCTTTCATTTCTCATGGGTATATATCCAGGATTGAAATAGTTAGGTCATGGATTGGCCCCTGTGGCTCAGCGGGCTGAGGCGCCAGCCACGTACACCTGAGCTGGTGGGTTCGAATCCAGTCTGGGCCTGCCAACCAACCATGATGGCTGCAACCAAAAAATGGCCGGGCATTGTGGCTGGTGCCTGTAGTCCCAGCTACTTGGGAGGTGGAGGCAAGAGACTCACTTGAGCCCAGGAATTGTTGGTTGCTGTGAGCTGTGATGCCATGGCACTCTTTCCAGGGTGACAGCTTGAGGCTCTGTCTCAAAAAAAAAAAAAAAAAAAAAGAAATATATTTACGATCTAGAAGCAGATTTCCACTCCTTCTCGAATCTCTGGTTTGGCCCACCTGCCTCTACTTCAGTCTTCACCATGTCCATTAGGGTC
>CAUYON010052732.1:0-18571 GCA_963573935.1 Arctocebus calabarensis
CTTTATATAGTGATCAAGGAAATGCCATGAAGGATATCTGTAACAGTATGATCAAAATATTTCTGAATGTATATGAATCGTGCCCTGTGATTGCACCAATGTACATAATTATGATTCAATAAAATTATTATTAAAAAAAAATATTAGCAAATAAACTGGGTTTAGTGACTCACATCTGTAATCCTATCACTCTGGGGAATACTAGCTCATAGAATGAATGAGACAGAGTTTCTTCCTCTTCAGTGTCCTCGGATAGATTGTGTAATTATTGTTAATTTTTCTTTAAAAGTTTGGTAAAATTCTCCAGGGACACCATCTGGTTAAGGAATTTCTTTTTGTGTGAGTTTTAAATTATAGACCCAGTTGCCTTAATACTCATAGGGCTATTCAAATAATTTTGGGTGATTTGTTATAATTGGTGGGGTTTTTGAGGAGTTAGTTCATTTTATCAGAATTAACAAATTTATATGTACATAGTTGTTTGTAACATTCTTTATTGTTCTACCTCAAAACCTAGAAAAAGAGCAAAATAAACCCAGAACAAGCAGACATTTAGATGTCTGCAGGGTCTCTAGAGATATTCTCTGTTTCATTTCTGAGGCAACTTGTTTGTTTGTTTGTTTGAGACAGAGCCTCAAGCTGTCACCCTGGATAGAATGCCGTGGCATCACAGCTCACAGCACCCTCCAATTCCTGTGCTCAAGCGAGTCTCCTGCCTCTGCCTCCCAAGTAGCTGGGACTACAGGCACCCGCCACAACGCCAGGCCATTTTTTGGTTGCAGCCGTCATTGTTGTTTGGCGGCCCGGGCTGGATTCGAACCCGCCAGCTCAGGTGTATGTGGCTGGCGCCTTAGCCCGTTGAGCCACAGCCACCGAGCCTTCTGAGGCAACTTGTGTCTTCTTTTTCTTCCTTTCAGTCTTGCTACAAGTTTGTTAGATTTATTTATTTATTTATTTATTTATTTATTTGAAAGCGCACTCTGTTACTCTGAGTAGAGTACCTTGGCATCGTAGCTCACTGCAACCTCAAACTCTTGAGCTCAAGCAATCCTCTTGCCTCAGCCTCCTGAGTAACTGGGACTATAGGTGGCCCACCACAATGCCTGGCTAGTTTTTCTGTATTTAGTACAGACGGCATCTTACTCTTGCTCAATCTGGTCTCCAGCTCCTAAGCTGAAGGGATCCTCCTGCCTCTGCCTCCCAGAGTGCTAGGATTACAGATGTGAGCAACCAAGCCTGGCCAAGTTTGTCAATTTTATTGATCTTTCCAAAGAAGCAGCTATTTGCTACATTTTATCTATTGTTTTTCTGTTTTCAACAGCATGACTTTCTGCCATTCTCTTTATAATATTTCTCCTTGTTCTGGGTTTATTTTGCTCTTTTTCTAGGTTTTTGAGGTAGAACATTACATTTTTTATTTGAGACCTTCCTCTTTCAAATATATGCATTTGGTACTATATGTGATATGTTGTATTTATGTTTTCATTTAGTTCAATGTATTTTTAATTTCTCTTGAGACCCTCTTTGAATCATGGATTATGTATAAATGTGCTAATTTCCACGTGTTTGGGTATTTTCCTGTTAATCTTCCTGTTGTTAATTTCTAGTTTGATTCCACTGTGGTTGGGCAATATACTTTCTGTGTGTGTGTATCTATATCTATCTATATATCTATTTTTTTTGTGAGAGAGAAAGAGAGAGTCTCACTCTGTGACCCTGGGTAGACTTCCATGGCATCATAGCTCACAGCAACCTCAACCTCTTTGGCTCAAACCATCCTCTTGCCTCAGCCTTCTAGTATCTGGGAGTACAGATGCCTGCCACAACGCCTGGCTAGTTTTTTTGTTTGTTTGTTTGTTTGTTTGTTTGTTTTGGCAGTTTTGGGCCAGAGCTGTGTTTGAGCCCGTCACCTCCGGTATATGGGGCCAGCGCCCTACTCCTTTGAGCCATACGTGCCTCCCTAGTTTTTCTTTTTTTTTTTTTTTTTGAGACAGAGTCTCAAACTGACGTCCTAGGTAGAGTGTCATGGCATTATAACTCATAGTAACCGCCAACTCTTGGGCTCAAGAGATCCTCTTGCTTAATTTTTTTGTATTTTTAGTAGAGACGGGGTCTTGCTCTTGCTTAGGCTGGTCTGGGACTTCTGAGCTCAAGGAATTCACCTGCCTCAGACTTCTAGCGTGCTAGGATTACAGGAGTGAGCCACCGCACCTGGCCAGCTTTTCTAAATATTAAGACCACTGAAAGTATAAGAGAGACATATTCCATTTATACATAGAACACATTGTCACATGTGAAATGGTGTTTAATTTTCTTTGGGTAATGTTTCTATATATGTGTAACTAATGAATGTTTGAATATTGCAAAATAATGCTATGTGTTAGTGTATGTTATTAGTAATAATAATTATTATTATGGTAAATGATCATATGCCACAAGAATGACTTTGTTTATAAATTGTCTTTAACCATGTCTTTAACTCTCTATTCTAAGAGTTTTGTTTTCCATAGATAATTATTATTTTACTTTGATTTATTTCATGTCAGAAACTGTTTTTCCTGGGTTTGTTTTTTTTTTTTTTGCAATTTTGGCCGGGGCTGGGCTTGAACCTGCCATCTCCAGTACATGGGGCTGGTGCCCTACTCCTTTGAGCCACAGGCACCACCCAAAACTGATTTCTTTTTGGCTAAGTCCAAAGTTTGTCCTTCAAGGAAAATCATGTAAAGGGCTGTCACATTGTCTTGAATATAGATTTCTAATAGATTTGGAGATTATATCCCATCAGACTAAAACAAAGCAAACTTTAATTAGGAAACTGAGATGTCCATGAATATTGGTAACTCAACCTAAAACAGAAACTAATTACATGGAACTGAACTTATTTTTATGACTTTTGTTTGAAACATTGCTAATTCTTTCTATGCTTAGTTTTGCAGACGACAAGAAAACTGGGGTTTTTTTGAGCTATTTATAGCTTACAGCAAAGTATATATTTGTAAGCAAAATTTGAAGCATTTATTTTTCTCTCTACTTGATTTTTCCAGAATTTGAAAACCATTTGTAAGTATTCTTAATTTATGTGAATGCAATTATTTGCATAAGTTCAATAAAAATCTATTTTCTTCTATAGGATACAATGAAAGACAATGGTTATTTTACCAAGGCTTTGACTGGAATTACATAGTGTCAGAGGTGTCCAGTCTGCATTAAAGAATTAAGGTTGATTTTGCAAGGCCAGTAAAAAGCCTATTGAAAAAACTGCCAGATACATCATCAATAACATTTCCTGATCTGTGATCTGTGATGAATAAAGGTCCAGGAACCCCCAAGTCACTTTGGGACCTCGAGAAAAGAGCCATTTACCCAATGCATACAGGTATCTAATAACAGATGAATCCTTGGCTTGACTCCAGAGGCTTTCAAGTCTAACTTGAGATTCCTTATGAAAATTCCAGGAAAGCCAATTTTAAAAGGAAAAAAGGCCTAGATGGCTGAAAATTATTATTATTGCATGTTATGCAAATAATTGGGCCAAGTATACCTGACCTGCGAGTAAAGTTTATTTTGGCAAGTATATTAATCATACTCTGATTTGTCTTTAATAAAATGGGAAACTAATGAGAGAAAAATATGATTCAAAAATACAAAACTATGGTCAATTCACACTATATTCTAGCTTTGTCTGCAATGCCAGCTCATGGAATGAGATACATCTGTTTAACTAAACCAGCGGTTCTCAACCTGTGGCTCATAACCCACAGGAACTGTATTAAAAGGTCACAGCATTCGGAAGGTTGAGAACTACTGAACTAAACTGTTCATAGGACTAAGAGCCTCATCAAAAGATGTAGAATGATATATAGTAGTAAGATTTTTCCTTCCCATTTCTTAGTCCTAAGATAACATCTTGGGTTTTAATGTGTAAAACCTTTTAATTTCAAAGTGGGGACTGAAAAAAATTAGAAATATTTACCTCAAAATATATTTTGTGACATATTTTGGGATGGCTACCACAGAAATAACACTGTAAAGCTTACTGGAAATGCTAGTCCTAGTCTACAGACCATATGCCAACAGAGATGTGATTAGAAATTGCCTCTGACTCTAAGACTGATTGTGGAAGAAACTGCAAAAGCCTTAGTACTCAACAAAAATCATTCACCTTGCTCACCCAGGTGCTCCTATATCAGTGGTTCTCAACCTTCCTAATGCCGTGGCCCTTTAATACAGTTCCAGGGGGTCGTGAACCACAGGTTGAAAACCACTGTCCTAGATGATCAGGCAGTGCTAGATTTCCTGTTGGCTACACTGGAGGGAATCTGCACAGTATTAAACACTACTTGTGTGTCTACATAGATACCTCAGGAGAAGTTGAAAACCTGAATAGAAATTTCCCAACAAGCAGTGTGGCTGCAACAGAAACCCCCACAGATGGCCCCAGACCTAATTGCTTTTCAGGAATGTTCACTTGGATTGCCCAGAACTTCAGATTAGTTCTATAGGGGCTCTTAAAGCTAGGTAGTATCTATTTTAAGTTCACTTAAATACTGTGCTAAGGCGGGCAGCGCCTGTGCCTCAAAGGAGTAAGGTACCGGCCCCATATGCCAGAAGTGGCGGGTTCAAACCCAGCCCTGGCCAAAAACTGCAAAAAAAAACCAAAAACAAACTGTGCTAAGGCTATAAATAAGGGTACTAATGTTCTCATCATACAAACCTTAGGCATGAAACCCAGTGCTCATGAATATTTGCAGGAGACTGCCAAATGGTTTCATTCTCTTTTATCCTGAGCGTGGCCCAAACTATGCCCCTTGCCAGCCTGAACAAGCCAGAGTGATTGTTGACCCCTTCCCTTCTCATTTTCCCACACCTCAGGATTGAGGTTGGGTAAAAGACCATGGGAGAATTGAAACTACCCTTACAAATTCAAGAAAGGGTGTTAGGTGAGAAATAAGGGCCCCAAAACTCTATGAAAGAACAGGCTCAGCTAAAATAATGATAGTAATCAGCCACTGTGCCCTTGTTTGCTTGATAAAATCAGTCACTGTTCCATTGTTTGCTTCTCTATAATGGCTACTCTTGATGGTGCAGCTGGTAGTTGCAAAGAGTCTTAACTTTTCTCCATAGATATTATATCACTTGTTCAGAACCTAGGGGTAGGGTTTGAGATAACTTTCAGGTCCTGTATTCCAGTGGATTGACTGACTCACCCAGACCAAGGAACTTATTCAACTGGTCTTATACCCCTCACCCAAGGAACTGTGTTCCAGGGGATTGGCTGACCCACCAAGACAAAGGCCCGTACCAAAGGACTGATAGTTGCACCCTGAAACCAGCCAATTAGCGAACCCTGATTGCCTAACCCTCTGCACACCAAACTGCCTTTAAAAGCCCTGTATCCCCGATTCTTGGGCAAACAGTTTTGAGAAATTCTTCCTGTTTCCCCATTTAGCACAATGCAAAATAAACTCTTTCTGTGCTGTAAACCCTGGTATCTCTGTATATTGGTTTCCTCTTGGGCAGATGAACCTGGCTGGGCAGTAACAATATTATCAAAGATAAATTGCTTTACTAAATTCAACTATTTTAGATATGTATCTACAGAACACCTTCCCAGCAATAACTAGATTAGTGTTTGATTGAATACTTAGGGACTGTAACCAGCCCGCTTGACACATAAAACTGATCATTACAGTCCACCCCTTATCAATTTGGAACCCGTACACATCTCCTTAAATCATACTTAACCTTTAAATAATGATAATAACAAGATCATCCTTCTGCCTAACATGATGTGGTTATCATGTGTGCAACCAAAAACAGGTTCTTTCCTCAGAAGGGGATATAAAATCATTGGGTAATGTTCACACTTCTCCTTGATACCCTGTAACTTAAATAAATACTGTAACACAAAGGTAACCACTCTTAATAGATTTTATGTTTGGTGATAAGGGGATAAGAGAGGGAACAAAACAAAAATGTTTGTGATCAGTGTGTGTATATATATATATGTATATGTGTGTGTGTGTGTGTGTATTTATGTGGTCTGACACTTAGGTTTGCACACTTGCCACCATGAACTTATTTTGGATGCACTGTACAGGCAACTCAGTAAAGGTTCTTTTTTTTTTTTAATTTTAATTTCCATTTTATTTTTTCCAAAAGGATAGTTATTCTTCAATCCTCAAGAACTCAATTCCTTACATGGGCTTTGTTGGAGGTCTTGGGGCAGCACCACAGATGTAAATCTGGGTGGAGGTGCTCAGTCCTTGCGGGCTTCCCGAGAACTGTTCCTGACTACCTTGCTGTGTAGCACAACTCACACATAGCTTCACATAGAGCTTGGGAAGCACATAGACGTCGAAGACACTCGCTTCAGAAATGTCCCTCATAGCTGTGGTCTCCAATATGTTCCAAATGATGAACTTCTTTATAGCTTTGTCTTTGGGCATGCATCAGGCACAGTTCGTGCAGCAAATAGGTTGCACATGGCCACGGCTCTTTTTGGCACCGCTGTTGTTCCTTTCTTTCTTTGTCTGGATGAGGATGGAGATCCATCTTCGAAACAAAGATGTGAAGGAGTCAGTAAAGGTTCTTTTTGTTTTGTTTTGTTTTGTTTTGTTTTGAGACAGAGTTCATTATGTTGCCCTTGGTAGAGTGTTGTGGTGTCACAACTCACAGCAACCTCTAACTCTTAGGTTTAAGCGATTCTCTTGGCTCCGTCTCCTAAGGAGCTGGGACTATAGGCGCCCGCCACAACGCCCAGCTATTTTTTCAGTTGCAGTTGTCGTTCTTTGGCAGGCCTGGGCCAGGTTCGAACCTGCCAGCTCTGGTGAATGTGGCTGGCACCGTAGCTGCTGAGATATAGCCATCAAGCCTCGGTAAAGGTTCTTAATCTTGGTATATCAGTGTCTCACATCAGTGTTCGTGTTGACATGTCGCAGTGTCTTGCTGCATGGTGTTCATTATTGGTGCATATTTTTGTGTGCCGTATGACAACAACTTTGATGGTCCTTCTAGAAAAAGAGTTCCAAAATTGATTTGAAGGGTGAACTAGGCAGGGGCATTGGTGCATACCTTGCCAAGAGGAGTACTTCAAAAGTAATCATAGTGGTATTTAGCAATGAGATGTGTAGCACTTTTTCTAGGATGAGTTTGAGAATGCGATTGTTAGAGCTTGTATACATAACAAAATAAGGAAGGAAGTACTCACAAAAATTACAGTCGTAGGCTCGGCGCCTGTGGCTCAATGAGCTAAGACGTCAGCCACATACACCTAAGCTGGCAGGTTCGAATCCACCCCGGGCCTGCCGAACAACAATGACAGCTGCAACCAAAAAAAAATGTCCGGGCGTTGTGGCGGGTGCCTATAGTCCCAGCTACTTGGGAGGCAGAGGCAGGAGACTCGCTTAAGCCCAGGATTTAGAGGTTGCTGTGAGCTGTGTTGCCACAGCACTCTATCCAGGGTGACAGCTTGAGGCTTTGCTCAAAAAAAAAAATTACAGTTGTAATTTCTCCAACAAGTCACATGGTCATTGCTGGTATTTATAAACTACCTTCTACCCATTCCATATTCCCTTTACCCTCAGTAAGTATCTCAGCTGGTTGTGGTTCTTTACCTTGTAAGGTGACTTAAACCTTCATTCCTGCAGAGTCTGGGCTTTTGGTCCTGCCTGAGTTGTTGTAGTTCTGCATTGACTTTAATCACTTTAAGGGGTCTTCTATATTCCAGACATACTCTTCCTTACTGTACTGTATAGGAGCAACCCAATTTCCCCGTTGTAGCTTTGCATTGACTTTATTTATTTTGAGACAGAGCCTCAAGCTGTCGCCCTGGGTAGAGTGCTGTGGCATCACAGCTTACAGCAACCTCCAACTCCTGGGCTCAAGCGATTCTCCTGCCTCAGCCTCCCAAGTAGCTGGGACTATAGGCGCCTGCCACAATGCTTGGCTTTTTTGGTTGCAGCCGTCATTGTTGTTTGGCAGCCTGGGCTGGATTCGAACCCACCAGCTCAGGTGTATGTGGCTGGAGCCTTAGCTGCTTAAGCCACAGGCATGGAGCCTGTTTTTTTGTTTGTTTTTTTGTTTTTTTATTTTTAGTAGAGATGGGGTTTCACTGACATTTATATGTTAACTTTGAATCTAGGCATCATGTTTGGAGTTTCTTTGTAGATACCTTAGGATTTTCTACATAGACAGTCATGTTGTGTGAAAATAGGGACGGTTTTATTTCTTTCCAATCTGTTGTATGCTTTTTATTTCCTTTTTATTTCCTTTTTGTGTGTGTGTGTGCCTGATTTGACTATGTAAGACTTCCAGTGTGATTTTGACAGGATTGGTGAAAGTGGATATCCCTTGCCTTGTTCTTGATCTTATGGGGACAGGACTTAGTCTTTTTTATTAAATACAATGTTAGAGCTGGGCATACACTATTCAAGAGGTTAAGATGGGAGAATCCCTCAGGCAGGTCAGGAGTTTAAGACTAGTCTGGTCAACCTATCTTTTTAAAACATTAAAAACACATTAGCCAGATATTCTGGTGGGCTTCTCTAGTCCCAGCTACTTGGGAAGATGAGGCAGGAGCCTGAGGCTTGAGCCCAGGAGCTCAAGGTTGTAATGAGTTATGATTGCACCACTCCACTCCAGCCTGGGTGACAGAGTAAGATTCTGTCTCTTTAAAAAAACATGTTAGCTATAGGTTTTTGATAGATGCTCTTTATCAGACCAAGAGGTCAAGGAAGTTTCCTTCTATTCTGCGTTTGATGAGCATTTTTATTAGAAATGGAATTTTGTCAAATACCCTTCCCATATCAATTGATAAGCTCTTACGGTTTTTCTTTAGTTTCTTAATATGATGAATTATAGTCAATGATTTTTAAAATACTAAGCCAGATTTGCTTTCACTGAATAAACCTCAACTGATAATGCTGTGTGTCTCTATATGTTGCTGGGTTTGATTTGCCAGTGTTATTGAGGCTTTTACTTTCATGTTTATGAAGGATATTGGACTGCAGTTTTCTTTTTTCTTTTTACAAGAAACCAACATTTTTATTTTATCCATTAAAATATTTCATTATACAAAGGCAACTTGGAAAATTGCCTTTTCAATTCAGCAACAAAGGCAGGGCCTTTGGAGGGAGAAAGTATCTGGTATCCAGGGCTAAGAGCAGGTAAGTGGTGGGTGGCAGAGTCAGGGGGAGGGGAGTCTTCAAAAATGACAAGAATGCTTGTTAATAGCTAGAACTTTGGGAAACCAAAGGAACAGGCAGCCCTTAACACAGTTGATTCTTTTTGTGGGCCTTGGAAGATACTCATGGTGGTCACAGCACAGGTGGTGTAAGGGGGTGAAGGGTTCTCTCTATTTCAACCTGCTCCCCTGGAGGAGGGTTCAGTGCCTCAAGCTCCGGCAGCAAGGCACACCTAAGGCTTTCAGGGCTGGGAGTGGGGATAGAGCTCAGGCCAAAAAACTTAGGGGAAGAGGAAGAGGAACGCTGATCAGAAAACTTAGTGGGGGAAGAGGAAGAGGAACAATGATCAGAAAACTTAGTGGGGAAAGAGGAAGGGCTTAGACTAGGAGACCTAGAGTGGAAAGGGGAGTGGGAAGCAAAGGAGAGGGAGGAGGAGTAGGGAGAGGTGGGAGAGGAGGAGGAGAAGCTTTCATCACACTGCTCAGGTAAAGGAAAGAAGAACCTACCAGGAGGTGAGGAAGAGGAAGCACGCATACAGACTGCATGCCAACTATGCTGGGAAGAGCCGCTTTCAACCTCGGAATCAGAAGAGCCTCTGCTGCTCTCAAAGACAAGGCTTTGTAAGGCAAACGCAGGGGAAGAAGGAGGATTCCCCTCAGCTGGCTCAGGTAGAGTGTGGCGGCTGAGACGGGTTGTATTTCACTTAGTGGAGCATCTCCGAAGGATAGGGCCTGGCATCACGTTGGTGCTGGGAGTACTAGGGCCTGACCTTGTTGTGCCTCTGCGAAATGTAGGGCCGGGGTGCCTCGGCTTTGGCCGGCAGAGCTGGGCCTGGATGCACGGCTGCGGAGAGCTTGGCCTGGGGCAGGTGCACAGCGTCGTTCAGTGGGGCCTGGTGGAAGCGCGTGGCTGGGGCGGGGGGGAACAGGGCCTGTCGGGGTGACCTGGCTGTGTAAGGCAAGAGCTTGCGTGGATGCAGGGCATCGAACAGCATGGCCTGGTGGTGTGGCGGGGCGGCAGTAGACGGCAGGGCCTGGGCCACACACATGTCTGCGGAGAGCAGGACCTGGCAGGGCGGTGCAGCTTCAGCGTAGGCGAGCAGGGCCAGGCTCAGACGCATGACTGTGGAGGTCGGGGCCTGCCCTGGCCGCATGACTGCGGAGGGCAAGCCCTGACCGTGAAGCCGGACTCCACATAGAAGCTTGGGAGTGGCAGCTGCCGCTGGGCTGAGAGCTTGAAGAAGTTGAAGGCGAAACCTTAGAACGCTGAGGCCTGAGAGCTTCAGGAAGTAGACAGCGGCGACCTGGAACCTTCCAAACCCAGATATCCTGCTCAGGGGAGGATGACTTTCTACTACGGTTGTTCCTCCGGCTCTTCATCTGGGCCAGGTGCCCGCGGGACTGGTCAGTGTCCTTCAGGGGTGGCCCTACAGTGTCCAGGCCGCCGGTGGCTGCGGCGGAACCTGCTGGGCTGCTGCTCAGGGCGCTGCTGCCTGAGGGAGATGCGTCACTGGAGACCTTGGAAACCCCGGAAGCAGGCTCATGATAGCCTGTACAGCTTTCATCGCCACAAGCAAAGGTGGCCTCGTTCTTCAGCCCGATGGGCACCTCGCTCCCCTGGGGCTTCTGCTCAGGTTTCTGCTCCTTCTCCATGAATGGGTAGCCACAATGCCAGCTTCTTGCCCAGAGATCGAGAAGCGTAGCTGCTTCGGTTTTCTTTTTTCTTGTCATGTCTTTGTCTGGTTTGGTAATTAGAATAATAGTGGCCTCATAAAATTAGTTAGAAAGTACTCCAAGGCCACAGACAGTGGCTCAGGCTTGTAATCCTAGCACTCTGGGAGGCCAAGGAAGATGGATTGCTTGAAAGTTCAGGATTTCCAGCTCAACATGAGCAAGAGTGAGACTCTCTCTACTAAAAAAAAAAAAAAAAAAAAATAGAAAAACTAGCTGGATATTGTGTCAGGCACCTGTAATCCTAGCTACTTGAGAGGCTGAGGCAAGATGATTGCTTGAGCCCAAGAGTTTGAGGTTACTGTGAGCTATGACACCATGGCACTCTACTGAAGGTGACAAAGTAAGACTCTGTCTCAAGAAAAATTTTTTAAAAAGAAGTAGTCTCATCTAGAAAATGGAAGAGAAAGAATTGTTTAGAACTGATGTATTCCTTAAGTATTTGGTAGAATTTACCAGTGAAATCATCTAGGCCTACGAATTTCTTTTTGGGGGAGGTTTTAAACTATGAATCCAGTTTTTTATTTTTTATTTATTTATTTATTTATTTTTTGAGACAGAGCCTCAAGCTGTCACCCTGGGTAGAGTGCTGTTACATCACAGCTCACAGCAACCTCCAATTCCTGGGCTCAAGCGAGTCTCTTGCCTCCGCCTCCCAAGTAGCTGGGACTACAGGCGCCTACCACAATGCCCAGCCATTTTTTTTTTTTTTTTTGGTTGCAGCCATCACTATGAATCCAGTTTTTTAATAGATATTTTCTTATGTTATCTATTCTTTTCGGGGGCGAATTTTGGTATTTTGTGTATTTCATGGAATTGATTCTTTTCATCTAAGTTGTTGAATTTATGTTCATGGTCTTCTGTTATTCTCATTTTATTGATTTGTGTATGTATTTATTTAATTAATTTAGTTTTTGAGACAAAGTCTCACTCTGTCACCCTGGATAGAGTGCAGTGACATCATAACTCACAGCAATTCAAACTCTCTTGGGCTTGCACAATCCTCTTGCCTCAGCCTCTCAAATCTGTTGGAGTAGCTGGGACTACAGGTACAGCCAGCTACAATACCTGCCTAGTTTTTCTATTTTTACTAGAGACACAGTCTGACTTTTCCTCAGGTTGGTCTTGAACTCCTGAGCTCAAGCAATCCCCCTTCCTTGGCCTCCCAGAGTGCTAGGATTACTGGAGTGAGCCACCCCACCTGGCCAATACACTGAGTGCTGCGTATGTTTCAAATTGATAATTAACTTAGTTATCTAATCCATGTTTCCTGGAGAAATGGCTCTTCCTTTTGTGTGTATGGATTAGGGATTTTCTTTCTTTCTTTCTTTCTTTCTTTTTTTTTTTTTGGTTGCATTTGGGCTGGGGCCGAGTTTGAACCCGCCACCCTCAGTATATGGGGCTGGCACCCTAACCACTTAGCAACAGCTGCCGCCCTTTTCTTTCTTTTAATTTCAGATGAATATGAGGGTAAAAAATGATGAGGGCTACAATGGAAGGATATACAGAACAACCACCCCTCAACCCCCAGGGGCAAGGGCTCAACTACCATGTTGGCTCTTCTTTTAGTTGATTTATTTACTTCTTTCTTTCTTTCTTTCTTTTTTTCTTGAGACAGAGACTCAAGCTGTCACCCTGGGTAGAGTGCCAGGTCATTACAGCTCATAGCAACCTCAAACTCTTGGGCTTAAGCAATTCTCTTGCCTTAGCCTCCCGAGTAGCGGGGGCTACAGGTGCCCACCACAATGTCCAGCTATTTTTTGTTGTTGTTGTAGTTGTCATTACTGTTTAGCAGGCCCAGGCCGGGCTTGAACATGCCAGCCTTGGTGTATGTGGCCAGCACCCTACTCACTGAGCTATGGGCATCGAGCCTCTTTCTTTATTTTTGAAACGGAATCTCACTCTGTCACTCTGGCTAGAGTGCTTTGGCCTCATCATAGTTCACAGCAATGTAAAATCATTGGTCTCAAATCCTCTTGCCTCAGCTTCTCACGTAAGCTGGGACTACAGGCACCTGCCACACACCTGGCTAATTTTGCTATTTTTACTAATTTTTTTCTTGTCTGTTTTTCTTTTTTCTTTTTTTTTTTCTTTTGTTGTTGTTGTTGTTGCATTTTTTTGGCCACGGCTGGGTTTGAACCCACTACCTCCGGTATATGGGCCTGGTGCCCTACTGCTTGAGCCACAGGCATCGCCCCTAATTTTTCTTTGTTTTTGTTTGTTTGTTTGTTTTTTGGTTTGGGGGAGACAGTCTCACTTTGTCACTCTTAGTAAAGCGCCAGGGCCTCATAGCTCACAGCAACCTGAAACTCCTGTGCTCAAGTGAGCCTTTTGCCTCAGCCTCCCAAGTAGCTGGGACTATGGGTGCCCACCACAACACCCTGCTAGTTTTAGAGACAGGGTTTCACTTTGGCTCAGGCTGGTCAAGAACTCTTAAGCTCAAGCAATCTAACTGCCTCAGCCTCCCAGAGTGCCAGAATTACAGGTGTCATCATCACGCCTGGCCTCCAGCATTCTTCAGAGAAAAGGACTCCTTTCCCCCAAGTCTGAGGTGCCTGATATTGCAGGGTTGTAGCTTTGGGACTGGGGCTTCCTTAGATGGAGGGCTATATGTGGAAAAGAAAACCAGAGAATTTCTCTCATTCTCTCCATCCCAAAAGGGGAGCCCTTCTTGTTCCTGAGACCAGAAACAGGGGTCTTTTCTTAGCTTTTTGAGGTAGAGGAGGTAAATGACTGTGCTCTTATCTTTTACTTTACACTGGAAATGGCAACCATTACTTTAAAGTGTCTTCTCTCTTTCTTTCTAAGACTCTATTCTGATTTTATTTCTATGACTCAATAATTTGTGTTGCAATCTTCATGGCATATTGGTATCCACTCAGACTCTACTTGGTGCTTTTCTCAAACTGTAGTCTCTTTTAGCTATCCAATTTATTCTGGTAGTTTCTGCTGATACCGAAATAATCTTACTTCCCAAACCTTAATCTCTCCTAGCCTTCTCTCCTGAGCTGGACATGTTCCATAAACACAATAAGATCTATCTCAAGTTTTCTTCTATCAACCTATTGTCTCTCCTGTTTTGTTAATCTCAATATATAGCTCCAGCCTTAACCCAGCTGCTCCTGCAGTTATCTGGAGAACAACAATCTCTCTCTTTTGTCCACTTGACAGTATTTCTGTATCATTTATAATGTTGTGGGTGGTCAGAAAATAGACCAGTGGGGGTAAGAAATCAAATATTTTGGAGACTGATGATCTATAGAAAAAATTGAGAAGAAAATAATGATGTAAAGATGGCGGCCGAGTAGCAGCTTTTATGCAGCCGGGTGCAGCGAGAGTGGGAAGAGAGGACCCCAGGCATCTCTGGCCGGTAGGTTCAGCCCAGAGGCTTCCCTTTGGTGATACAGGAGGTCAGTGAGAGACTTTTGGACCCCACTAGGAGGACTGAAGAGGGGGAAAACCAGCAAGTGGTGGGTACGTTTTTTTGGTCGGAGGCTGCCTGCAGCTGTAATTACAGCAACGGCTAGTTTACAAGCAGGAAAAGCCTTACCTGGAGGCTGTTTTGAGTTTTTGTTGGACTTGGACACTCGATTGAACTGCCTTGGGAGATCTTGGGCCAGTGTGCAGATGACGTGGGTTGTTGTCTGGGCTCCCAGACTGAGCCGCTGAGCCGGAAAGGAGCTAATATCATTCAGCTGTGGGCTGCCCCGGCGTGTTGCAGCCCCAGGATTCGCCAGGATACGTGGGACAAGTGATCTGTTGACTGAGCTGCCCAAAGTGGAGACTGTGCTACTGGGGAAGTGCAGAGATCTAAGAGTTTGGCAGATTGACAGCCATGGCCCTCAGGGACATAGGTGGAGACTGGACTTGGTGCGCTGGATAAGCAGGCAGCCACGCCAGGAGAGATCCCAGGGATAAGTGTTGTCTCTGGAAAGCTTCTGCAAGGTGTATGGCTTGGAGTGTCTTTTGAGTGGTTTAAGGAGTTATTTGGGCTCTAAAACCTGCAGGGTCTGCGTAATCAGCAGCGGCCTCCAGCTCCCACCTTGTACAGCTGTATCACATTGTGATTAATATCTCATACCTCAGAAGATCACCTGTTGCCTGGTCAATACCTAGAAAGATATATATACTGCTTGGTTGTGGGGTTTTTGTTTTTGTTTTTGTTATTTTTTTTAATTTTAACTTTTTTGACATTTTTTTCATCATTCTAGTTTAAATATGATCTTCCATTTTTGCCTTCTTCGACAAATAGAACTTTATTTTTGCTACTGTTTTTGTCCCTATTATCCCCCCCAAATTCTATCTCATAAGGGTTTCTGTTTGTTTCTTTTGGTTTGATTTACAGTATTTTTGTCTTTCCTCTGTACCTGGTGCCCATGGGTACTGTGTCTGAGCTGGCTGGCTAAGAGCTGTTGACCTCAAGGGAATCACTCAACCGAGCATCCCCAGAGGTAGGGGGTCTCTAAGTTTGGGCCCTAGTACCCTACCACACACCTAGATTTCTCCTGTTTCTCTTTTTCACTGCCTCTCTTCTTTTTGTTAATATTTCTTTTTACTCATCCCCTCTTCCTTCTCTCTCTCTCTCTCTCTCTTTCTTTTTTTTCTTCTTTTTCCCTTTCTCTCTTCTTTACATTCTTGTTCCCTTCTTGCTCTTTAATCTTTTCATCCTTCTGGTCTTGCATCAAAAGGACTCATTAAAACGTCTGGCCAGTGCCACAGTAACTTAAAGAGCAAAAAGAAGTGAAGGGACAATTAGGGCAAGAAAAAAGATACAAGAAAGCACTCATGAGGAAGAATCAGCAGAAAAATTCTGGCAACACGAAATCCCAGGCCAGAGTAACCCCTTCTAGGGATTGGAAGATAGCTACTGCAGAAGATCCCTCCTATATGTTAGAAATGACAGAAGGGAAATTTAAAGTTCAGATAATGAAAACAATAAATAGAATTGCTGAGAAAGTGGAAAACAATCAAAAAGCAATGAAAGAAATTGCTGAGAAAGTGGATAATAACCAAAAGGAAATTCAAAAACAGAATCAAATAAGAGATGAACGATACAACGAATATAAAAAGAATATAGCAGAGCTGAAGGAACTGAAGCAGTCAATTAGGGAACTTAAGGATACAATAGAAAGTATTAACAACCGATTAGACCATGCAGAAGAAAGAATCTCAGAGGTAGAGGATAAGGCTCTTGAGATAACTCAGATAGTTAAAGAGGCCGAAAAGAAGAGGGAGAAAGCAGAATGTTCACTAACAGAATTATGGGACTTTATGAAGCATTCAAACATATAAGTTATTGGCATCCCTGAAGGAGAAGAACAATGTTCCAGAAGAATGGAAGCCATTCTAGAGAATATTGTAAATGAAAATTTCCCAAATATCATCAAAGATTCTGACATACTCCTCTCAGAGGGATATCAGTCCCTTGGTTGCCTCAACACAAATAGAACCTCTCCAAGGCATATTGTGATGACTTTATCCAAAGTTAAGACAAAAGAAAAGATCTTACAAGCTGCCAGGAGTAAATGCCAACTGACCTACAGGGGCAAACCTATTAGGGTGACAACAGACTTCTCTAATGAAACTTTTCAAGCCAGAAGACAATGGTCATCTATCTTTAACATACTTAAACAGAACAATTTCCGCCCAGAATCTTATACCCCACCAAGCTGAGCTTTAAAATTGATGGACAAATCAAATCTTGTATTGATAGGCAAACATTGAGGAAATTTGTCACAACAAGACCAGTTTTACAGGAAATATTTCAACCTGTCCTACATACTGACTATCACAATGGACCTCTAGCAAAGTAAACACCCAGAAAATTATTTGACAGAACCTAGTTTCCCCAATGACGCAAAAGACAAAACTAACCAATAGACATTCACAAAATAAGATGAATAGAATGCTATCACATTTATCAATTATCTCAATAAATGTCAATGGCCTGAATTCCCCTCTGAAGAGGCATAGATTGGCTGATTGTATTAAAAAACACAAGCCATCTATCTGTTGTCTGCAGGAAACTCATCTCATGTCAAAAGACAAATTAAAACTCAGCATTAAGGGTTGGAAGTCAATTTTTCAGGCAAATGGAACTCAGAAAAAAGAGGGGTTGCAATCTTATTCTCAGATACATGTGGATTTAAAGCAACTAAAGTCAAAAAAGATAATGATGTTCACTTTATATTAGTTAAGGGAAAACTACAACAAGAAGACATTTCAATTTTAAATATTTATGCACCCAATTTAAATCGTCCCAGATTTGTGAAACAGACCCTGCTTAGTTTAAGCAATATGATATCCCATAACACCATAATAACAGGGGACTTTAATACCCCTCTCTCGGAGCTGGACAGATCTTCTAAACCGAAATTAAATAAAGATATTAGAGACTTTAGAACAACTGTTCTTGGTAGATGTATATAGAACACTCCATCCCAAAGATATAGAATATACACTCTTCTCATCATCCCATGGAACATTCTCCAAAATTGACCATATCCTCGGACACAAAACAAACCTCAGCAGGATCAAAAGAATTTAAATTCTACCTTGCATCTTTTCAGACCACAAGGCACTAACAGTGGAACTCAACTCCAACAAAAATGCTCTACCTCACAGAAAGGCATGAAAGTTAAACAACCTTATGCTGAATGATACTTGGGTGCAGGAAGAAATAAAAAAGGAAATCATTAACTTCCTTGAGTACAACAACAATGAAGACACAAATTACCAAAACCTATGGGATAGAGCAAAAGCAGTCTTGAGGAAAATTTATTGCTTTAGAAGCCTACATTCAAAAAACAGAAAGAGCATATCAGCAAATTCACAAACCATCTGATTGAATTGGAAAAAGAAGAACAATCTAAGCCTAAACCCAGCAGAAGAAAAGAAATATCCGAAATTAAATCTGAGATCAATGAAATTGAAAACAAAAGAATCATTCAGAAAATTAATGAAACAAGGAGCTGGTTTTTTGAAAAAATAAATAAAATAGTTAAGCCTTTGGCCAGACTAACTAGAAATAAAAAGGTAAAATCTCTAGTAACTTCAATCAGAAATGATAAAAGGGAAATAACAACTGTTACAGAAATAAAAGAGATTATCTTTGAATACTACCAGAAACTTTATGCCCAGAAATTTGACAATGTCAAGGAAATGGATCAATATTTGGAATCACACCCTCTCCCTGGACTTAGCCCAGATGAAATAGATGTCCTAAACAGACCAATTTCTAGCACTGAGATCAGAGAAACAATAAAAAAATCTCCCAACAAAAAAAAATGCCCTGGTCCGGATGGTCTCACATCAGAATTTTATCAAATTTTCAAAGAAGAGCTTATTCCTATACTAAAGAAATTATTCCAAAAAAATTAAGGAGGAAGGAATCCTCCCCAATACGTTCTATGAAGCAAACATCACCCTAATACCAAAACCAGGTAAAGACCCAACTAAAAAGGAGAACTTTAGACCAATTTCACTAATGAATATTGATGCAACAATTCTCAACAAAATCTTGGGTAACAGATTACAGCTTATCATCAAAAAAGTTATACATCACGATCAAGTAGGTTTTATCCCAGGGATGCGGGGTTGGCTTAATATTTGAAAGTCCATCAACATTATTCACCATATCAACAGAAGCAGAACCAA
>CAUYON010052733.1:0-35932 GCA_963573935.1 Arctocebus calabarensis
AAAGTTTATTAATCCATTCGTGGGTCGATGGGCACTTGGGCTTCTTCCATGACTTAGCAATTATGAATTGGGCTGCAATAAACATTTTGGTACAGATGTCTTTGTTGTAGTGTGATTTTTGGTCTTCTGGGTATATACCTAGTAAAAGAATTATAGGATCGAATGGAAGGTCTACTTTTAGATCTCTAAGTAGTTTCCAAGCATCCTTCCAAAAGGAACTTAGTAGTGTGCATTCCCACCAGCAGTGTGGAAATGTTCCCTTTCTCCACATCCACGCCAACAACTCTGGTTTTGGGATTTTTGTCATGTGGGCTAATCTTACTGGAGTTAGATGGTATCTCAGATAAGTTTTTATTTGCATTTCTCTGATGATTAAGGATGGTGAGCATTTTTTCATGTATCTGTAGGCCATGCGCCTGTCTTCTTTGGAGAAGTTTCTCTTCAAGTCCTTTGCCCATCCTGAGATGGAATCACTTGTTCTTTTCTTGCTAATATGTTTGAGTTCTCTGTGTATTCTGGTTATCAAACCTTTGTTGGAGGCATAACTTGCAAATATTTTCTCCCATTCTGAGGTCTGTCTGCTTGCTATACTGACTATGTTCTTAGCTGTACAGCAGCTTTTTAGGTTGATCAGGTTCCAGTAGTGTATTTTTGATACTGCTTCAATTGCCTGGGGAGTCCTCCTCATAAAATATTCACCCAAGCCAATTCCTTCAAGAGTTTCCCCTACACTTTTTTCTAATATTTGGATAGTTTCATGTCTTCAGTTTAAATCTTTAATCCAGTGAGAGTCTACTTTAGGTAATGGTGAGAGGTGTGGGTCCAGTTTTAGTATTCTATAGGTCACCAGCCAGTTCACCCAGCACCATTTGTTAAGTAGGGAGTCTTTTCCCCACTGAGTGTTTTTAATTGGCTTGTCAAAGATTAAGTAACAGTAAATAGCTGGATTCATCTCTTGGTTCTCTATTCTGTTCCAAACATCTACCTCTCTGTTTTTGTGCCAGTACCATGCTGTTTTGATCACTGTCGATTGATAGTAAAGTCTCAGGTCTGGTAGCGTGATTCCTCCTACTTTGTTTTTATTTCTGAGCAATGAAATTTTTTTTCTTCTTATGCCAAAGCACCATTTACTTTAGAAGTATGAGAAATAACAAATTTCATAAGCAGACACTCCCAAGGGAAGGTAGTGACATCCAGTATACATATATTGCTGCCCTTCCTCTTATTCAAAGATGTCACTACTGATTTCACTCACAGCAAAGACTAAATCTTCAACCAAAAGTCCTTTCTATGTGACACACATATATATAAATTGCTTTTTGATTTGTGGCTGTAGCTGCTACTTGTAGAGCCTGTCACTATCTGTATTACTGTATTTGAGTTGTAGAAACCCTTTGCTCAAAAAGAGTTTCTAAATTCCATATTGTTGCATTCAAATTTGGTCTCTGTTTCTGTTTTTCCCAGCAACTCACAGCTATGTCATGTTATCTGAAGCTATGCGTTAGTGCATAGCCTAGAGTATTTCTTATGCTACCGCTGCCTGTGATTATGCCACAAAACTTGCCATACCAAAGATGTTTGTGTATCCTCTGCCATTGCATCTCTACACATTAGCAATAAGCATTGCCTTAATGCTGATAGACCCACTGACTTCGACAATCTCGGTAGTGGTGATCCTTTCTTGTCATTTCATATTAAGCATGTCTCTGACTCTGACAATAATACAGTCTGACAAGGTAGATGTGACATCTGTGGTGGGTGTGAATTTCAAAGTCATACAAAAGCTAGGCACAACTTGTATTTTCCACTGATGAAAATCAATTCAGAATGCTTTTATTTTTCCAGCTCTGTTGTATTTGTTGGAAATAGAGCTAAACCTAGGAAAAAGAAAGTCAAAGCCGGGGTCCATTTTTCTTGTTTGCATTAGTAATTTTATGTTTCTAATAACTGATATGAATGTTAAACAGATTTTACCCTGTCTAGAGGAGAATTCCATACCTGTTCTGAACCCATAATATATCTACCTTTGAGAGCTTACTACTTATGGAAAAGAAAATATTAATATATATAAGGTATTAATAATAAATTTTAGGTGATCTGTACAGCCCAAGCTAAGGAAAACCAAAATTGAACTGGTCATTAGTACAATTGTTCACAGATGGCACAGTCTGGTAATATCCCTAAGAAAATATATGTTCCATTTTATTTTGCTTTCTACTTTATAGTCATTTTCATTGCGGGGCAGTGATTTTTAAGTCAAACTGCATAGGAAGCAGGCTTCTGTGATGGCACTTAGCTCTATGTGATGGAAAATGTTGGTTGTGTGTAACTTCTGTGTTTAGCCTTTTACATAATTCCAGTCATCCTCTGACATATCTACAGCATAGGTTGGCAATCCCTGGCACTCATATCAAAAGTGTGCAAAATGCCAATTTCATTTGGCATTTGGGATGATTGCTGCCATCTCCACCCTCACTCCACTCATGGCAGTTCCCATGGGATTCTCTGATCAATGTTAAATGTTCTTGTTTGCTCATTCCCAGGAACTGGCACACACTGTTCTGCAACTAGCACATACTGTGCTTCCCTTTTTGTCATACTGATAACTTACTGCCTCCTATTATGTGGTGCTATCACTACACTATAAAAAAAAAACCCTCAGGGTTATTTCTGTGTTCTTTGTCTGTATATATTAAAGACAGTGTGTAGTTCAGTGCCGTACAAAGGGTAAGTACTGAAGATTTGTTCAGAAGACAGTACCACTCTGAATGGCCTTCTGCAGACTTTTCATTAATAATTAGAACATGTTGAGTTAAGGGTTCTCATAAGATTAGAAGTGTATTCAATGCCACCTTTTGTATTCATTTTATTTCCATGACGTATCCATCAAACTAGTTTAGGAAACCCTACTTTCACACATTTGTACTGGATGCTGATATCTTCCTATAATGGAATTACTTAGAGATTTTGCTGAATGTTTTAGGGCACAAGTGCTTTTAATTTATTTGAAGGTTCCAGCCGACTGCTGATGGATGGTGTTGGTGATGACAATGGTTGCATTAAGAGAAATAGATTACATATTCAACAGTATGGAAAGAGAAATCCTTTTTAAAAAATAAGTTATTTTAAAAGATAAGTGATTTACTTATTTTTAGAAAGCCTGGTTTATACCTGCCTCCTCTTGAGAGAGATGAAGTACCATTTTCTATAAACAAATTCACTCTAAGAATCACAGAAGAAAGGGTAAAAAAAAAAAAAAAAAACCAGCAGCCATGCAAGAGCCCTATTAGGAAAAAAAGAGGACAAAGTCTTTTCATTTTATAGACAATGAATTAGTTGAGGAATGAACAATACAGCAGCTTCCCAAAGTGTGGTTCAAGGGCTACCTGCTTCAGAATCCCCTAATTCACAAGTTGAGAAGTCAGATTCTAGTGTCAAACCCCAGCCTTAGTCTAAATTTGGGAAGGAAAAGGTCTAGAATTCTGCACTTTAACAGTCATGCCTAGTGATTCTGACACACACCAAAGTTTAAGAATCACTGATTTACAGAGTCTCTCATTCTTAGAATCCCTATATTTTATTCCTACCAGCAGTATATTGAATGCTTACTCTACTTCTCCAAAAATATAAGGCAAAAAATAAGTCCAATTCTGATCAAATTAAATCCTGGCTTTAAGGTAAAGATTGGTGATAATTCATGCTATGGTTTCAATGAACTCCCTCCAAAATTTAAGTGTTGCCAAT
Source organism: Arctocebus calabarensis (assembly GCA_963573935.1). Classification (NCBI taxonomy): domain Eukaryota; kingdom Metazoa; phylum Chordata; class Mammalia; order Primates; family Lorisidae; genus Arctocebus; species Arctocebus calabarensis. The sequence goes on from CAUYON010052733.1 coordinate 3,745, forward strand.
GTGGTGGTGTTAAGAGTTGAGACCTTTAAGAAATGACTGGGCCATGAGAACTCCTTCCTCCTAAATATGGCTAAAGCCATTAAAAATGAGCCTTCATGCAGTGTTCAGCTGTCTTGACCTTCTGCCTTCCATCACATGGGGGCACAGCTTTCTTTCTCTCTGGAAGATGAACCAACAGGATGCCATCTGGAAAATAGAGAACAGCCACACATCCAAACCTGCCACCACTTTAGTCATGGACTTTATCAGCCTCCATAACTGTGAGAAAATAAATTTCTTTTCTTTATAAGTTACCCAGCTTGAGATATTTTGTTACAGCAGCACAGAGGAAAACACTCAGTCCACTTACTCTTTAAACAGAGAGATATTTATTGGGTCTAATGTGTGCCAGGCTCAGGGCTAGCCACTAGGTATAGAAAAATGGATAAGATGTGGCCCTTTCCTTGAAGAGACTTATAAGTAATTTCCTATGAATCATCTAGTACAATCCAGTACAATAACCATGATATATAAAATGAATTAAATTTATTTTATGTCATGGTAAAAAAAAAAAGTATTGAATAATTATGTAGCATTTAGATATTAGAAAAATGTTTGTAGCAATATCTGGAGAGTCACTAGCAGTAATGGATGTATCCCTCATGTCTCACTGTTAATGAATTATTTCCAGCTGAGATCCCTGTAATCAGTAGGTGCTATTTACCATGTAATTTTACCATAGGAAACAAGGATATAATCACTTACTAAATTATAAACAATTAGATGTTTTCTTCCCTTGAGCAAAATGCCTGGCTGTGGCCAACATTCCTCATGCTTGAGGCAATATTCTAAATGAGAGGGCTGTTTTGTTCATATTCTGCAAATTATCTTTGGAAGCCTTGCTAATGAATGTAAAACTCAAGCTGGAATTCTAGACATTTTGTATGAGGATCCACTGATTTTTTTTCTTTACCATTGTATTATATGGTTTTTACCTCCTATCTCTAATTGAGACTCAAGTGAGGGCACTGTGAATAGAGACTCTCTTTCATTTTAAGAATGTTTTTTGTATTATTTTCTTCTGGTTTTTATTAAGAAAATAGAAACTATGTTCAAAGCATTTTCATATACTAGAAGTCCCCTTCTAATGAACATTTGACTTATGAACGTTCCATATTCATCAATAACCTCTCTTGAGGGACTTTGAGCTATCTCTACTACCCATGGGAGCTGGAGTCATTTCTGCTATCTGCAGAAGTTTATTTCTCCTCAGCCCTCCTCTCTGGGAGCTTGAGTTCTTACAGCCACCCATCACACTCTAGGGAACAGTAAACATGTGAGCACCTTCTCCTACTGCCACCATCAGAACACAAGAATGTGCTAGAGCCCCTGCCAGAAATCCCATGGGAACTGAGCCCAAGAAAGAACATAAAACGTATGAGAAAAATTCTGGAATTGTAGCTGGCATTGGTGGGAAGGTTTGCCATTTCAAAATCCTTTTTCTCTAGAACTAGAATTATATTGTAATAACCTACCCATGTGGAACTTTGTTTACCACTTGATGCTAGATAGGTGAATTAGCATATAATCAATCTACCCATGTGGAACTTGGTTATATGCAAATTCACCTATCTAGCATCAAGCTATAAACAAATGGCCCCTAAGCTGCCAAAGAATATACATCTTCCTTATTGGATGAAAACACATTCATTGACTATTTACTCTGTTCATACACAAGTCTAATTAGTTTTATCTAGATATCAAGCCTATAACAGATTATTAATAGTGAATCTGAAGGAGTTAGAAAAGTTATTACAAGTGGGTGAAGTGAAGTTGATAGGAAGGTAAGAGATGATAAAAATCATTAAAAAGAAGTTAAAGAACTCAGAAACAAACAACAATGAAGTAGTACTTCACATTCACCAGAATGGTGAATTAATTAAAAACACCAACAATACTAAATGTTAGTTAAGATGCAGAGCACTGTGACTTTCATACATTGCTAGTAGGCATATAAAATGGTATAGTCGCTCCGAAAAAGTTTGGCAGTTTCCTACAACTGTATAAACCAGAATTTGCACTACTAGGTGTTTACTCAAGATAAATGAAACATATGTCAAAAGACTTGTACATTAATGTTCATATCAGCTCTATTTGTAACAGCCTCAAACTGGAAATAACCCAAATGTCTATGAATAGGTGAATGTATAGAAAAAAATGTACTATGAAATACTATACACAGCACTAAAAAATAATGAACTGGAGATATACGTAAAAACATAGATGAATTTCACAGATATTATGTTGAATGAAAATTGATATTTATTCATACATATGAAGAGTTACATTGTATAATTCTAGTCTACAGTGGAAAAAACTAAGATGTGGTAATAGAAATCAGAATAGTAGTTGACTTAGGGTGGGAGGTGCTAGAGAAAAACTAGACAGGGGCAGAAGGGAAAATTCTGGGGGGTGATATGAATGTTCTATATCTTGATTTGGGTGATGTGCACTTGTCAAATCTCTTCAACCTGCATGTTTAAAATTTATGCATTTTTTTGTGTGTGTACATTATATCTCAAATTTTCTTAAGGTAAAAATATTAGAAAGGGAAAAATCCTTTAAGAGGATTCTTCTGCCTCAGGATCTAGTCTAAATTCCTTAACATGATCTGGCTCTTATTTAATGCCCCTTGGCTCATATTTCTCACCATTCCTCCCCATTTCCTACCACTTATTCTAAGTCACTTGTAGTTCTTTTTATTTTATTTTATTTTTTTTTTTATTGAATCATAGCTGTGTACATTAGTTCAACCATGGAGTACAGTGTGGGAGCTTCACATGCAATCTGAGATATTTTATCAACCTGATTGACATACCATTCATGATATTTTCTCGTTTACTATATGAAAACATTTTTGATCCTTGTTTAGAAGTTTTCTCCTGACCCTTCCAAATATTCTTTTAAAAATTGAAAAAGTGAGGATGGATGGAGGGAGGGTAATTGGTGGGAACACACCTAGGGTGCATTTTACAAGGGTACATGTTAAATCTACTAAGTGTAGAATATAAATGTCTTAACAAATAAGACATTATTTCTTCTGCAATAAGAAAATGCAGTGAAGGGTATGTTAACCAGTTTGATGTATTTCCAATTGTATATAAAAACAGCACTTTACCTATGGTGCATCTTAGAAGGTTACAGGGGAACCTTACTAAATGCAGAATACAAATGTCTTCATACAATAACTAAGAAAATGCCATGAAGGCTATGTTAATCAGTTTGATGAAAATGGTTCAGATTGTATATGAAACCAGCACATTGTACCTCTTGATTGCATTAATGTACATAGCTATGATTTAATAATTAAAAACAATAAAAACAAACAAAAAAAAAGAAAAACAGCACCTTGAACCCCATAATTGCATTAATGTACATAGCTATGGTTTAATAATAAAATAATAATAAATTGAAAAAATGATGTAAAAATATTTATGGTTACACAGGGAAGTCTAAATATATGGAAGTAGTTCACATATGATGTTATAAATATGTTTCCCCCATTATTCCACGTTAATTGTCATTTCTCAGACTTTGAAGAACAAGATGTAGCATTCATTTAATAGCAGGACATACAGCAGAGACCATTATGGACAGTGGTTCCAATCCCAGCTTTGGTGCTCACCTGGTAAGCTCCTTTATTTACTTCCATGAGCTATAGCTCCCTATATGGCTGAGAAGGCCAAACCCACTAATTTCACAGAGTTGTTTTCATGATTAAATTAAGACAACACATGTAACCTGGCACATACGTGCTCCATAAATGATAGAAATAACAATACTAATTGGCATTATTATCATTTCATTATACCTAAGTTGAATAACTTCTAAGGCCCTTGGCTATTAGCCTGGAGTATGGTCACTATTTTACTGTGACTTAGAAATTGCCCTTGGATATAAACATATTACTAACTATAAAAGGAAAAATGATGTTGTTGGAAAAGGGAATAAGTCAACTATCCAGGCTTATAGAAGGAAGAAAAGGAACAGGAGGAGAGAGCTCCCTTCTCAGACTGGGAAAACTAGAGTTTAGGCTTCATTTACGACAGTACATAACCTCAGCTGCACATAAGAAACCTTGGCACTTCTGCTCAGTAAAATACAAATCATTGACTACTCGCTTTTATTTTAGGCAGTTAGATAGTTAGTACATCGTTAATTCCTCCACATACTCAAGCTCAGTATCATTGTCAGTTCGGTTTTATTTCTGCTTCCTATCAGAGATCCCTGGTTGGAGGTAAAGGCCTGTTCTCTGAGTGTCTCTGGGTATTCCAAGGCAACAGGAACTGTTAGGAGCACCCCTTCTTAGAGGTGATTTACAACGCAAAACAGCAACATTTTCTTTTCAGGGCAGAAATGCTGACAATAAAAAATGAAGTGGTGTTGAAGTGCACGTTACTGTAATGAAAGTGACTTGCTCTTTGGGAAGTCCTGAGATAAGACTTTATTGCAACTATTATTTAATGATGAGTATAATAATTAAAGGCTCATTCTCAAAATAGTATCAATCCCAGAATGTGGATGTCCAGTGGCATCCTGGCCACTGGTGGATGCCTCCACTCAGGACTCTCTCTGCCTTTCTTTTGACAATGTGTAGACCACAGCCAGGGTCAGCATGTGCTCAGACTGGTAGTCTCTGGCTTATAGATGCCACTAGCAGATGGGCTTTGGAAAGGATGTGGTCACAAATGGCTATAAGAGGTTAGGACTCTGCCATTCAGGCACAATGCCCATAAGGATATAAAAATCTTAGAAATATATTTAACTTTATTTAGTACTTTGTAAACTTTTAATTAATTTGGTACCAGAATACTTTCTGTGGGCCCTTGGCACATCTATTAATATTCCATGGAGCAGTGTTTGATGAGACATCCATTTGGGAAACGTTAACTGGACTTGTGCTTTTCATTCCTAGCTCTGTAACAGAATTACCTCGGGGTTTTAAAATATACAGCAATGTCAGCCCTTGTCCTCCTTTCTTTTTAATTGGTCTGGGCTGAGGCCCAGGTATTGGTATTGTTCTTAAAGACTCCTTTGCTTAAGCTAGCCTAACATCTAACTGGAGCTCAAGAGTCACTGATCAAGGCCTACTAGTCACACACCTAATTGTCCTCTTCCTAGTGCAGAAGTACAGTGAAGAAAAAGAATCCCTCCAAAGTTCTGATGTGAGAAAAGAAATTTTCTCTGGCGTAAGATTAAGATTTTCCACCCGATGTTGAAGTTTTAGGTGATACGCTGATTTGTAGGTTCATGGGCTCACTACTTAGGGTGCTTCCTTCTCCTTGGGGTTGCTATTTTCAGAGAGAAGGGGCAGGTTGCCTGCTCCCCGCAGAACCTTTCTTGAAAACCCATGCCTAGTTTACTGACTTCCTGTAAGTGACTAATACCTCTTCCTCATAAAAAATGATGAGCACCAATACTTTCTCTACGATTTATGGCACCCTGTTTCCCACTGAGCTAGTAAGTGCTGAAGGCTCCTGTAATGTCATTTGTGTATCCTTGGGAAACAAAAGTAGAGGGAGAAGCCTGGAAGCTGGGGCTGCAGGGGCCTCGTCTCATGTAGATTTCTAGCTCTGAATTTGTACCTTGTATCTGAGCTTTTATGGAGTTTAAGTGGGATAGAAAACACATCTCATTCCTCTTGAAATAAGGAACCAACATTTACTAATTAAGCCTGACCAGAGAGAAAAACTGGATGACTTATAGACTCATTTTATAATATGCTAAACAAATGACATTCTTCATTCATCTTTTTAATTCAAGGGCACAGGAGAAAGAGAAAAGGCATTTAATAGGCATTGAGCTTCCACAGTGTGCCAGAAGAAATATAGATTCTTTCCATATTGTCATCTCATTTAATCCTCACATTACCCATTAGAATGGTTCCTCTTATCCCACTTTTATGATGATGAAAAGGAGCTCAAAGGGGTTAAGGTGTTGCCAACAGCCACATGAGAAGTGTAAGACATAGCTGGGACTTGAACCCATGTCTGGTAAGGATGATGGCCAAACCAGATCTGGATGAACTGTTCTCAACCTCTGCAGAGTCCACCACAAGAAACAGAATATGGGAAATACAGTGAGATCTCAGGGTATTAAAATCAATGTCCACAGATCAGTAGCCTTTTTATATGCCAATAACAGTCAAGTCGAGAAGCAAATTAAGGACATAATCCCCTTCACAGTAGGTTTAAGGAAAATGAATATACCTAAAAAAGGAGGTAAAAGATCTTTACAAAAAGAATTATAAAACCCTAAGAAAAGAAATAACTGAAGACATTAACAAATAGAAGAATATAGCATACTTTTGGCTGGGAAGAATCAACATAGTTAAAATGTCTATACTACCTACTGCAATCTGCAGATTTAATGCAATACTCATTAAAATACCAATGGCATACTTTGGAGAAATTGAAAAAATAGTTCTGCATTTTGTATGGAACCAGGAAAAAAACTGGCAATTCTTAGTAATAAAAACAAAGCCATAGGCATCACTCTACCAGATTTCTGGTTATTTTACAAGTCTACAGTGATCAAAACAGCATGGTATTGGCACAAAAATAGAGATGTGAACATATGGAACAGAATAGAAAACCAAGAGATGAAACCAACCTGATCTTCAACGAACCAAGCAAAAGCATATACTAGGGAAAAGAATCCTTATTCAATAAATGGTTCTGGGATAACTGGATAACCACATGTAAAAGAATGAAACTGGACCCATATCTTTTACCCCTTACAAAAATTGACTGAATGTGGATAAAAGATTTAAATCTAAGACATGAAACGATAAAAATCCTACAAGAAATCATGGAAAAATTCTTGATGATGTCAGCCTAGGGAAAGGTTTTATAAAGAATACTTCATTGGCAATTGCAGCGAAAACTAAAATAAATAAATGGGAATTAGTTAAGCTGAAAAGCTTCTGCACAGCTAAAGACACAACAATTAAGGCAAATAGACAACCTTCAGAATGGGAAATAATATTTGTACATTATGAATTTGATAAAGGGTTGATAACTAGAATCTATAGATAACTGAAATTAATCAACAAAAAAGGGCAAACAATTCCATCTATCACTGGGCAACTGACATGAACAGAACCTTCTCTGAAGAAGACAGACAAATGACATGGATGTGGAGAGAGAGGAACACTTTTACACTGTTGGTGAGATTGCAAACTCATACAGCCTCTTTGGAAAGAAGTATGGAGAATCCTCAAAGAACTAAAATTATACTTCTCATTTGATCCTGCAATCCTATTACTAGGTATGTCCCCAGAAGAAAAAAATCATTGTATCATAAGGACATTTGCACTGGATTGTTTATTGCAGCTCAATTTACAATCACCAAGATGTTGAAACAACCCAAGTGCCCATCAACCCATGAATTGCTTACTAACCTGTGGCCTATGTATACCATAGAATACTATTCAGCCATAAAAAAGATGGTGACTTTACATCTTTTGTATTAACCTGTATAGAGTTGAAGAACATTCTCTTTAGTAAAGTATCATAATATACTCAATATGTTAATAAAGCATCCAATAGACTCAATACTAATATGAAGGCTGTAGATGGACTAATATATGCTCACACAAGAGAAAAACTCAATTCAAGTTGAGGGATGGGGGTAGAGGAGAGGAAAGAGAGGGATGGAGAGCTCCACCTAATGGGCACAATGTCAGGGTATATGGCACACTTCCTGGGTGTGGGACACAACTACAACAGGGACCTTACCTAACAAACAAACAAAGGAACATTGTAACTTGATCATTGGTACTCTCATATTAATCTGAAATAATAATAAAAAAGAAACAGAATATGGGACTCCAACCTGAGCTAAGTGACCTGTTGAGAGGTTGCAGGATTTTCATCCTACTGGCATCTGAACTGTCAGTTCATTTCTATTCATCTCCAAAATGTTATCTGAGTTTCATGATCAATGTTCTACTCAAGGCTTCAAAACAGAAGTGTGGATGCTGTGGGAAAAGGCAGCACATCCTACTCCCTGGGCTCATATTTCAATACTTACAAAACATACAGGTGTGAAGGCAGACTCCTACAGTATAAGCTTTGGTTTAGACCCGGGTGACCTGGTGTGAGTTACTTTGTCTCTTTAGGCCTCAGTCTCTTAACCCATAAAATGAAGTGATAATAATAGTAATCTCATAGAGTTGTGAATGAGCAAGGTTACATACAACTCTGGTCTCCTGAGTGTAGTTTTCATCAGATGCACATACACAGAGATGTAAAAGAAGACCTACTTGTTTTGCAACTGTCCAAGGCATGGATCTGTGAAGCTCAAGTAGATTCACAAGTTTTGTATCATTTATTAATACATTAATTCAGTCATTAATTTACTGCTTTATTCATTCAACAAATATTTTATTGAGCACCTACTATGGGGTGCTATACCACAATTTTCAAGTCGTTCAGAGGCTAGCTTAGGTAAATTTGACTGGCTTGAATTATTTTAACCCGTTAAAGGTATGTAGAAATGATATTCACACACTAATTTGTGAATATGAGTCTAGAGAGTTATCATGCATGTAATAGTATTATTGGATCTAAGTTAATGTATTGTCTGTTGTTAATTATAATTGCTATTAATAACAGCTAATTTCTGATCTGACTATCTTTGTGGCAAAGCAGACAGCACCTTCCTGCTTTTGCTGTTCTCACATGCAAAAAGCAGAGGCTTTGTGAGCAGCAGGGACGCTTATACTGAGTGAGCTCTTACTAGTCAAACTGCTGGCCCTGCATTAGAGGAGGTCCCCAGCTAACGACAAGATATACATGGGTTCCTGGCATTGAGGCTTTTGGAGTTTAACTGTTTTTCCTTACTGAGTGTGGATGCCTTTGTAGCCTGAAATGCCTGGAGGCCGAGTCCTCAGCAGGGACTGGGTGTTGTCAGTTTATGAATTTATTTTTTCTTATGGGTTTTACTACACACTCCTTACAGAGCATTGCCTAATCACTTTGATTTGCATACACGTTCTGTCAATTTTAATTTTCTGTACTATAAAAACAAGAAGAGAGTAAATACAGAAAGAGGAAAACCTTGTTTTCCCCTGTGAATTGCACAGGACCACGTGAAGGACAAGGACTCAGAGTAGACAAATGGCACTGTAGTCTATTACTGAGGCCCAGGTGACCTTGACTTGTTCCTTGGCTCTCTCCTGTGCTTTTCCAGGGTGGGGGTGGGGGGAATTCAGCCTAAACAGAATGAAGAACTGAGGGCAAGGTAATTCACAAGATCAGATACTGATAAAGTAACTTGGGGGGGGGGTGGGGGAGGTGGGGTTTAGTTTGCACTTAGCATACCACTACACATGGCTTCCTACCTCTAGCAGAGAGAGCTTTAGCTGCTTCCACACAAAAGCCCTAATTCACTTCCCAAGGAGGCCCTGCTGAAGCAGCACTTCCTTTCATGAGGCAGATAAGATCAAGGGCCCACATCTATCTTTTGTGCATCCCATGACACTGCAGATTAAAACTACCTGCCCCGATGTTTCCTACATTTGATTCTTATTTGGGGGATGAAACATCTTGCTTTATCCAATACTTATAAAATACCACATTTGACCCTGAGATGCCCCTGTGTCCAAAACATGCCCACCCCCATGCCTCATCTTGATCTTCACAGCTGAGCCCATCTGGATCCTCCTCCTTTCCAGCTGACAGCGAGAGAGCCAACCAGATGCCTTTTCCTGTTGCTGGGTGACTGCTAACGTTTTGAAAACAAGTTCCATAAAGACAGTAGCTTCAAGGCCTGCCATTGGCTAGCTGAGCATACCGGCAATGCTGACGCATTAGTGCTGGCAGAAGAGTGACAGGAGGGGATATATGACTGGCCTAATGTTCCACTGGAGAGAAAGACTATTTCAAGGCTGAGTGACAACTATAGCGTACCCTGTTAGAAGACAAATAAATCTCCCCAAGTCTATGTTCAGGCATCCTAAGAACATGGCAGAAAATACCGCCGAAGAAAACCACAAAACACCCAACTCAAGGTTGTCTCACCCTCACATACCCTGCTTTTTATGGTCTGATGAGCAGTTCTTCTCCTTCAAGACACATGTGGGTATTTCTACATACCTTTTGTAGAATATATGTTCAGACATTTTTAAAGTCCAAATTTGTTTATTCAGGACATAATTTTCAACAAATGTCAAGGAAAACTTTTAAAATTTGCTTTGTCTCCTTCCCAACATTCCTTCCTTGACATTCTTCCCTTGACCTTCAAGTCCAAAAATCTGGCAGCCATGGGATGTGGTCAGTGTCAGGGGCAGCACTGGCTCCATTTTATCTCACTCTGTCTACTTGAAATATTTGCATCTTGGTGGGAGGATAAGCACAGTCCTGTGTAAACAGCTTTGGGATTAGTCTTTGCAGTCAGAGAGAACTGTTTAGATACAAATAACTGCTTTTGCTAACACTGGGTTAACTGTTCACACACAAATCTGCCAACGCGCCTCTAGGAAAGAATGTCCTTCTACTAATTGAATTCTAATGAGGCCAGGAAGTAGATTAGGAATTGAGTTATGTTACTATGAGTTTCAAACATTGGATATAGAGATGTGAGACCTATTTTATCTGCTCAATTTTCCAGAAGGTCCTAATTAATTCATGAAGAAATGACTACCCAGAAGGAATCCGTGGGTGATTGGGTCAATCCAGTTTTAGGGGGCTTTTGAGGTTGTATATCAGAGACGCTAGTGTTCAAGCACAAGAGAAAGATTCAGATCTGAGATGACCTGCTAAGATAATCATTTATGAGATCCATTTTATTGGCATGCCCCTGGAAGTTATTTTTATTTGTCTTATAATATTTGAGTGGGTCTGAGAGCCAAATCAAGGTGACTATCAGTGAGGCCACCCCTGCTCTCTACTTAGCCGTGGAAAGAAAAAAGGCTTTAAGGAGATAAAAGAACATTCTTTTCAATAATGTGATCTAGCCAACGTTGCTTGGGAAACCACTTGTGGGGGTTGTCCAGGGTCTACCCTTGTGAACATCTCCCCTGTGCCCTGGGAGACATCTGTTGGCCATAGTGAGGGATACATGGAAATGACCATACACCTTGCCTGTGATGGACCGCCATGCAAGTCTCTGGCTGGACCCCCCTCTCTCTTTTGAGGAAACTATCCATCTTTCACTACAATCACATGTTTTCACCTGGGAAATGACATATTCTTCTATGGACATATTCTTCATCACAGCTGCTTGGTTTGGAGATGGACACATGAACCAAAGGGGAATGATCAGAAAATGTCCCAGACCGAAACTTTCTGGAGAGGGTTGCTGAAAGATGTGAAGCCTCAGCTCTGACAGAGGCCATGTTCACCCTTTGTAAAGAAAGCCAGCCTACAGCGAGCGCGTGTGGGTGCTCTGTACCGTGCGGCTCTGCACTGGGTCTAAGGGGCAGCCCAGGTGCAGAGTCACAGCAGCCAGCCCTGAGGTGTCAGGTGGCCTGCGGACAGTGGTCAGCTTTGCAGGAACCTATTCAGTGGGGCACATTTTCCTTTTGGTGCACACTACACTGCCATTTGTAATTCTACCTAGGAAGACTTTGGGCATCTGCATACTACCTGGTGTCCCAAAGGTCATCATACATAGGGAAAACAGGAAGTTGTAGCTGAAGTACCTTTACTTACAAAATAGTACAAAATATTTACAAAATATTCTCTGTGCTTTGGCAACCTCTTTCTACACACATACAAAGCCTTCTCTCCCACGCATGGCGAACACATTCCAAGGTACCTGTTTTTCCTATGCATGGTGACTTTGGGATTATGGAGAGGAAGAAGATTTTCCATCTGGGACCTTGTGCCCTCAACCCTGCCTTCACGAGTGAATTTACCACTCAGTGGGAGAGAGGGCTTATGTGGGGAAGCTTGCTCACAGCCCAGGGCAGATGGCAACATTCCTAACACTAGGATAACTCGGACCCTTAGTCTTTCAGGGAGTTGAAATAATCAGATTTTACTCTTATAAATCCCCACAGAATCAGAGTAAAGCTGTTTTCAAGGAGATCACTGATGTTTTAAAACATACTTTAGGCAGAAGCATACATTTCTCCATGGCTTTAAAGGTAGGGCAATTCTCTTTAAATTCCTATTGGACCAATGTCGCAGAAAGCCTCTTGCTCTCTTCTCCTTCTTTTCTGAATTCTACGTCTTTTCTGTTGGTATTGCAGAGAAGAGTACAACGTGTTCTTCCTACAAAGGCAGCTTCAGTGTTTTACTGAGTTGTTTGACAAACTTAAGTCCAGTGGTGAGGACAGCCATCTGCTCCTGCAGGCATCACAAAGCTCGGTTTACACAGAACTCCTTTGTCTCTGGAAAGGCCAGAGGTGAGTTATAATATATGTTAGGAACACGAACCTAGTAGCAAAAGGAATGGGATCATTCAGCACAAAAATTGTTTGAAATTTTCCCTTTGGAGGGAAGAGTGTTGTTGGATCCCACAAACCTCTTTCTTTCTTTTTTTTAAATTATTATTGAATCATAGCTGTGTACATTAGTGCAATCCAGGGGTACAATGTGCTGGTTTCATATACAATCTGAACTATTTTCATCAAACGGATTAGCATAGCCTTCCTGGCATTTTCTCAGTTGTTGTATGAAGACATTTGTATTCTGCATTTAGAAGGTTCACCTGTACCCTTCTAAGATGCACCGTAGGTGTGTTCTTGAAGTTAAAATTCTAGAATACCGAAGGCTAAGTAAGTATACCTGCTTGAATAATGGGATAATGGGGCTGGATTACTTTACAAAGGATGTAGCCTTACATACAAAACAAACAAGAGAAGCACTCCGTTAGCAGAGTACGTCTCGTCTGAACTCGCATCAAGGAACTAAGCTGAGATTATACAAGGGCTCACCAGCCGAGGCCGGAAGGATCTCAGACAAGGAGACCCACGTCATTTCAAAAGGGAACGGTACGAATTGAGTGTGCAAACCCAATCTTGATTTCTTAATTTCCACACTGTGATGAACTGGGAAGTTTTCTGTGCCTCAGTTTTACCATCTGTAAACAAAGAAAAAATAATAGCATGGTTTTTGTGCAAAGTGAGTTAACACAGAGAAGGTGCAAAAACGGACCTGGCAGCTGGCAAATGGTCATTGAATGTTTATTTTCCAGGTGACTGTCACACTAAGCAGGCTGACCACAGACTGGGGAGGAGAATCCCAGGAAAGGGCGTCCGCAGCCGGACTGACGTTACCAAATTGCCTTAGCGGCCTGCCGCGTAGACGGGCTGTGGCTGCTGACGTTTCCTGCAGAGGCTCACTGTGCGGACTCAGTGAGAGAAGCTCCGTGGAAGCGCTTTGAATCAGCAGGAACGCTGCAGCTGGAACAGCATTACTCAGCCAACAGCAATATTTGAAAGTATATAATTGGTATCGTGTTATCCCGCAGTAAGCCCAGGAAATGCATGTTAAAGTCCATCCCCCTGTAGATGCTTAACAACAGAATAGTATTTAAGCCTCTTGTCCCCGGCTAGGCTGAGAACAACCTGAACCTGAGTTCTCACTGGCCCTTCTCATACTTCCTCCTCTCCTGGGTGTGGATCTGATTACAGGGAGTGCTCAGGGACAGACTCCGAGGCTGCTGCTGCCCCAGCCCGGGGGTATGAGAGAAAATCTGCTTTGAGCTTAGATCCCCTTCTACAATGAGGTCTTGGAGAAAGGATTCTAAAGTTTTCTGTTACAGTGGGACTATAACCGATTTTCGCTTTTATTAAAATGCTTACATGTTCACAGTCTAATTCCTTTTAGTCCCAACCACATGTTTGAGGCTGTGGGTGGAAACATTAACCTGAGTGACCTGACAGTCTTATTAAGCTCACATAATGTGGAGCCTAATTCCCCGGCTCTCTTTATATGAGCGTCACAGCCAGAGAGAGTGCAGTGGTGCACTGTGACGACGCGTGTTTAACGCTTGGCTGAGGTAGTGTCTTTGTAAACGCCACGGATTGCTTCTAAGGAAGTAAAAATCCCTCAAAACAGAGTTACCGTCCACTATCATACAGCGTTCCCCGGGAAAGGCAAGACAAGGAGCGCTTAATGGCTCTTCTGGTTCTGGCGATGAAAGGAATGCACTTGAAGGGGTGGAGCGCAGCCCGCACAGACAGTCAGGGTCAAGTCCCCCTGCTGCATGCATGCTGCAATTACACACAACAGTACAAATAATTAATGGGGCATCTGACCCACTGACCCTCGGATACCTAGATACCTACTGCATCACCTCGTGGACGATTCCCAGCCCCTCCACGCTGCTTCACTGGGATCCAGCAAGCATCAGGGCCTTGCCCAGGCTTTGTTCTTAAGGCTGAACCAAAGGAGAGAGTTCCCCAGTCTCTGCCTCACTCCTGGACAAATGAATAAGCGGCCTGTGTCACTAACGTATTCCAGGTCATGCGCACACACAAACATTATTATATCTCGAAATGACTTTTTAATTACTGTCTTTGAGGTTTTAACCATTTTCCTAGAAATGGAGCTCAGCAAATCCTTACGTGGAGCAAGGATGGCACCCAGTGGCCAAAGCGCTTCATCTCAGACCCTGTTTTCTACAGATTTTCCATTGGCTGGTCTCTTTGGAGATGATGCACTGCCTGGAGATCCTTTTCTAAAGCCAGAGCTGAAACTCCAAATCCCATGATTATCGCTCTAAGCCAAAGCACGTGTCCACACAGTCGCTCGCACAAATTGAGGCAGTGTCAAGAATTAATTCAGCACAGCTAGAAACATCAAACAATCTTTAAACATTTACCTCGAGAGTTTATTTTAAAATTGTTGCCTTTCAGATGGGCAGATTACAGCCCATGACGTCCCTAACAGCAAGGATCGCTATGGCAGATACGCAATTTGCAAACACACAAATGTAAACCCAGTCTCACATTCTTCACTTCATATCTTCCCCCAAATAGTCTCTAGTTCATAAGTTCTCATGCCTTAAACATAAGACTTTATCTTCTGACAAGTGCTTTATCATTCAACTGATGTTGCAATCTCATATCCTTGTTATCTTTCTTACGAGGTACTTGGCAGGCCTGGAGAGCACCGGATAATAAAGTAGGACTGCTCTTCTTCCTTTGAGCTTTCCAGATGTTGGGAGATTTCTGTACAGCTAGATAGCCAATCAAACTATAAGGATGACGGGCGAGATGTCAGAATAATGGATCATATACTCTCTCGCTAAGAACGATGCAATGTCTCCATAATGTTTGCTGTTTCCAATTTCCTTAGGTTTCTAAGCAGTCTAATACCCCAGGGCAAGAAGTCACATGGATAGCACAACCACAGTAGAAAACGAAGTTCCTAATAAAACAGCATTATATATTACTGCCCAGAGAATGCCATTAACAGTCTTTTTAAGTGCCTATGTTAAGTTTAGCCCAAAATTCTGTTTTTCTCAGACATCATTACCATGCGTGCTTATTTGACCTCAAAACTGTCAAAATGCCACAAAGCTTCCAATAATAGCAGAATCAAAAGAAAGGACCGCAGGATGAAATTCCATGGACTTGCTTCTCTTTTCCTACTCAGCCACTTGAAAAGCAGTGCTGTGCTCAAGATCAGAACCAAACATGGGAGAGGAAAACCCAAGCAGATGGGTTCTCTCCGGCTTAGCAGCCTCATATGTGGAACGAGAGATGCTATTCCCGACCTCACCAACACACTGCGAGACTCCAATGAGATAATGGATGTGAAATCGTTTTTACACATCACTGTTTCTTATTACTTAAGACATTATTTCAACATTTATAGGTAGCGTGAGTGTCCAGTTTTTATACTGATGAGATTAAGACTCTTGTCTTAGCAAATGGAATCACGTATCTTTCTCCTGAGCATTATTATGTTATGTAACCCCTCAGATACAATACGGTCCCAGGGCGCTTTGGAAATTACTTATAGTATGTCATTAAATCAAGCTGAGCCATCTTCTACCACACACCCTAATTCCCCAAAACTTTGAGTATTCAGAAATCATAAAATCCCCAAGATGTTTTGTCAACATTTATGTTGCTCTGTGTTTTATTTTCCCTTTCCCTACTGAAGATACATTTTATAGACTCATAAAATTATGGCTGGAAACAACTTTGTTTTGTAGATAAGGAAATCAGAAGCCTAGAAGTTTTTTTTGTTGTTGTTTTTTGTTTTGAGACAGAGCCTCAAGCTGTCACCCTGGAGAGAGTGCCATGGTATCACAGCTCACAGCAACCTCCAATTCCAGGGCTCAAGCGAGTCTCCTGCCTCTGCCTCCCAAGTAGCTGTGACTACAGGCGCCCGCCACAACGCCTAGCCAGTTTTTGGTTGCAGTCGTCATTGTTGTTTGGCGGGCCCAGGCTGGATTCGAACCCGCCAGCTTAGGTGTACGTGGCTGGCGCCTTAGCCCGTTGAGCCACAGGCGCCGAGCCAGCCTAGAAGTTTTAAATGAACCAAAAGATCTGGCTGCTGCTTTGTCTGTTCATATGTTTGCTCGTGCTCTGGTCTTGCTGTGTCCCTGATCTTATGGAGACTGTGTTGAGAGGCAGCTCTGGTTACTGAGTTTGGAGGAAACACTTTCGTCAGACATTGTCTAACTTCCTACTTCATGTGGCATCCTGTGACCATAGAATAAGATTCATGCACATTTTAAAGACAGTGGATAGATCCATTTTTATCTGAGAAAAAAAATATGAAGAACTGTCAACTCATGGTTTCAAAAATAGACAAGACAGAATATAGAACTATACAAAATAGCAAAGAAAATACAAATAAAACAGTATAATGGTATTAGAAAGTTACCTTGAGGCTCAGCGTCTGTGGCTCAACAGGCTAAGGCGCCAGTCACGTACACCTGAGCTGGTGGGTTCGAGTCCAGCCCAGGCCTGCCAAACAATGACGGCTGCAACCAAAGAAAATGGCCGGGCGTTGTGGCGGGCGCCTGTAGTCCCAACTAGTTGGGAGGCAGAGGTAAGAGACTCGCTTGAGCCCAGGAATTAGAGGTTGCTGTGAGCTGTGATGCCACAGCACTCTACCCAGGGTGACAGCTTGAGGCTCTGCCTCAAAAAAAAAAAAGAAAGAAAGTTACCTTGAGCGTTAAGAAAATAATAGATTCTATATGAGGACAATTAATGACATGGTGGGGGGGGAAAGGGGAGTAGAGAGAGAAAGAATGAGGAAGGGGTGGGGAAAGGAGGAACAGAGAGAGGGAAGGAGCGAGGGGGGTGGGGTCTTGGTGTGTGCCACACCTTTTGCGGGCAAAACACAATTCAAAGAGGGACTTTACCTAACAAATGCAAGCAGTGTAACCTGGTTTCTTATACCCTCAATGAATCTCCAACAATAAAAAATAAAAAGAGAGAGAGAGAAAGAAAAAAAATAATAGATTCTAAAAATTTTAGACAGCAATAACAAGATATAGGTAATGAACAATCATATTTAATAGTAAAGAAATTGCTGAATCAACTAAGAACGAAAGGCAAGTGGCTTTTGGTTGCAGCAGGGAAGAGAGATGTTGTCATCAGAGGGCGCTCCAAAGAGAAAAGGGTAGCATGTATCCTAACCAAAAAATATGAATCCTTTTCTTTTCATATAGTCTAGGCTATAAAGAGATCCCAGGAAACTAATACCCAAGAACCAAGGCAAAGGGTTTTAAACAACATAAGGCAAGAACTGAGAAAAAAATTCCAGACATTCCCATTTTCATAGATCCCTGCTTCAAAATTCTACCCATGCAGAATTATTTCCTCTGCCATAAAAATTACAAACTTTTCAATGAATTTGGTCACAAGGACGAAATTTCTCCAGCACTCAGGTGAAAGACAAGGCTTTAAGTGATAGAAAGGTTGCAAAAATGAATAAGTAAAATGTTATCTTCTAAAAATGCTTCTAGTTCAACTATTTGATTAGGCAGTGCACCAAGACTTAGACTGCAAGATAGAAATTGATAATTATTGTGGAAAGAATGGAGAATGAGATCATTTTTGCCTAAAAGACAGCTAGAAAGAAGAACTTCATGGAGAGAGGAGCACCTGAGAGGGGACAGGTGGATTGTTAGGACTTGGAATATGCAGACATAGGGAAAAAGATGGGAACAAAGATAAGAAAGGCCAGGAAAGGCAGGAAATAGGCTGGAACAGTGAATTCGAAGTTAGACTCCCAAGTACTTTAACGTCCAATTAAAGAATTAGAATCGACTGAATCTAGAGGCCTATGGAAGATGCTCAGCTGCACAGTGCTCTCGGTGAGCTCCCCGCCTCCACCATCTGGCAGCTGTGTACAGGATGGATGTGGGACAGGGCCAAGAGGAGGAGGCAGGGCGCCCTCCTAGAGGGCAGTGCGCACCTGTCCCCAGGGGAGAGGACGGAGGAGGCAGTGCGCACCTGCCACCTGGAAGAGAAAGAGCACCTGGCCCAGCCAGGGCTGTGTGGATGGGCGTGAGCGACGGGCCTTCTGAGGGCAGAATGGATGGTACAGCAGGCGGGTTGAGGAGGGCTGAGGGCTCGGTGATGACTGTCAACTATAGCCCCAGTGTGCATCTGGAGAGTGGGCGTGGGCGAGGCTGGACAGTCAGGAGGAGGTAGCTTCTGTGTACACGGGATAAACGGCGGAGGGAACATCAGCCGACGGCTGAGCCGAGCCCAGAGCGTTGAGGTTCTTCATCTGTAGTTACCAATGGCTCTAACCAGAAGAAAATGAGGAAAAGCAGAAAGTGGAATGGTCAGGTCCCAGATGCCCCAGCGTTCTGGAAGTTTCTAGCATCTCTAACCTTTACAGTTCTCTTCTCGGTTCAGGGGTCAGGGCTCTCCGTCTACCGCTCCCTGCCGGACCCTCGGATTTGTCACTACGCACGTCCTTGCGCTCTGCCTCGCACTGCCTGGCCTGGACTCGCCGCACCTTCACGTGTGACACAGGGAAGGCAGTGAAGTGGAGACTGGAGGTGAGAGAAGCCCTCTAGGCCCGTTCTGCCTCCAGGGAAAGCGGATGCTCCCAGTGGCCTTCTGGAGAAAGTGTCCCTGCTTTGTTTTCAAATGGAAAGAAGTGACAAATAGTGTCTGTTTAAGTTGATGGGAGGGGAGAACAGGGTCACCACAGGATGTGTTTTGGTCAGGCGGGTCCTTGAAGGGTCCTCAATCCATAGCCACTTTGCTCAGCAGGAGGAAAGGCCACCTGTGCCTGCAGCCCCAGAGTCTTCCATATTCAAGAGTGACAAAGTACAACCATCGCTTTTCTGATCTGGCATTTGATCAAGACACAATTCATAAAGAAAGCCAGCCATGTGAACTCCACATATTTAAGGCCCTGTGCTGAGCAGAGCAGGCCGAGGCTGGTCAGCCCCTCCTGAGCAGAGCCCCGCAGGGCCCTGAGGCAGCTGTCTCCTCTGCGGTCAATTTCCTGCTGAAGGTTCAATAACTTTCCCGAATGATTTAAAAAAAAGGAAAAAAAGAAAGAAAGAAAACTTGGATATTAAACTTGGCATAAATACTGTTTAAAGTCAAAACAATGTTCTAAATTCAAGAGACGAGAACGGGGAGGAGACGGAATAGAAGGCGCTAGCCAAGTTCCTTTCCTGCGGCCACACACTCACCTTCCCAACACTCGTAGAAAGAGGCGGCGCTGAGCTGGAAAGCTGCTGTGGAGATGTCCGAGGGCAGCGTTTCGGGAAGGCCATGAGAACTGAGACCCAGAGAAACAAGACAAAGTTCTTGTTCCCTCTCTGGCATCCCGGGGCCCGGGGCCATCCCCCAGGGGCTGTGGGGGCACCCATCCTGAAGGAGGGGGCGGGAGGGTGCCCCCTACTGGTCAGGGTGGTACCTGAGTTCTCCAGCCTCTGCCATGGGCAGTGCTCCACAGGGGCAGACCCAACCTCACCCTCCTTGGCATTCTCTGTGCCCCCTGAGTTTGGGTAAATGTCATGCGGTTACTCCCTCTCTACATAGCGTGTTCTTCCTCTGTAAGAGGTTACTGTAAGGATTGGGCTTTTCCACAGCTTTGGAACTAGATCAGCACAGCTGGTGCCTTTGTGCCAATTAAGAAAAGGATCAGGGTGGGTGCCTGTGGTCCAATGGGCTAAGGCACCAGCCACGTACACCTGAGCTGGCGGGTTCGAATCCAGCCCGGCCCGCCAAACAACAATGACGGCTGCAACCAGAAAATGGCCGGGTCTTGTGGCGGGCGCCTGTAGTCCCAGCTACTTGGGAGGTGGAGGCAGGAGACTCGCTTGAGCCCAGGAATTGGAGGTTGCTGTGAGCTGTGATGCCAATGCACTCTACACTCTACCCAGGGTGACAGTTTGAGGCTCTGTCTCAAAAAAAAAAAAAAAAAGAAAGGAAAGAAAAGGATCAAACCTTCCCCCCACATACATACCAGGGGCAAATACTTAGATAGACATCCCATGCACTTGGCCATGGGAGGGAGCAGCCTCCACTCCCGACTGCCTGTTCTAGACCCTCACGCACAGCAGATGGCAGACACATCTACTAGCATGACTGTAAGGGTGTCCTGAGGGCTGAAGCTCTTATTATACACAGAAGACTATTTCATGGATCAAAATATCTTGTCAAGTCCAAATTGCTATTATTATTTGTAAAGCCCAGTAAATCACATCCCATCACTCGGTCTGCAGAGCAGGCTGTGAGATCCTATTTTTGATGCAGCCGTTCTTACTTTGCTCTGTAAATGCTACAAAGAGTATCTATCCTTGGTACTTTATTTTATTTACTTTACCAGAATATTAATTTGGGGCCTAGTCATTAACATTGAAAACTTGAAATATCTAAGAGGTAGTCCAAACCTGGACACCCAGCATGAGTTATTGGTGTTTAATTACTGAGGCAGTTACAGTGCTGTAAAAGAGCTCGACTCCAATTGCAGCTGTAACCCATGCAGTTCTGAATTGAAATAACGGATGATAGAAGGTGGCAATATACCACAAAAACGTCCAGGGGTTGATTTTAATTGGCAAACTGGCAATATATAGTGATAATTGTTTGGTCTGTCCACTGCACTGGAATTTAAGGAAAGTACATAAAATTACAGGAGCATATAATTGTTGTACTAAACTCATTTTCTTATGTTATCACAGCTGGCATCTTCAGGTTATTAAAAACCTTTAAACCAGCCATCTTTAAGGAGATGTAATTGTCAATATGGTCTTTATACATTATTCCTGTTAGCGCAGAGTGCAGACATATAAACAGGCACTAAAATCTGCACAAATTTTCTATATAAAATTTCTTATTTCAAGTTCATAGAAGATCAGAAATTGTTAATGATGATTAAAAACCATTTTTTTTTAGGTTCTTGGCTTCCTCATTAGATGCACAAGGCAATTGATCTATAAAGGATACTTGGTTAATATTATAATATGAAAATTATAATATTCATATTATAATATTATAATATAATATTAAAAACAGTTCACTAGTCCCAAGAAGTTCTGTCATCTTTTTGTGATAGAAATATAGGTGGCCGTACAAAAAGGACTATTTTCCAAGGTATAAATATACCTGCACTAGGAAAAATAAGCCTGGATTTTGACATTCTTGGATGAACAGTTATATGTTGTTTTGTCTACATTTCCTGATTGGACAGTCCAGGGACACTTCTAGAAACGTTTTTACACTGTATTCCCCTTCATGCACCCAGCTCTGCACACCCCTCAAGGAGATTTTTCGCAACAGAGGAAATAGGGTTAATCAGAACAAAACAAAACAAAAAAAACCATTCCCACACCCCCCACCCCCACCCTAGCATCCTAGAATAGGGGGAAAACAATCCAAAACATGAAGGGATGGGAAATAGGAAGACAAGATGCGAGGTGTATCAGCCTGATGCTAACGATTATTAAAGAGTCACTGCAGGCTTATCTTGTATGAAATCTCTCTTCTTTCAGGCTCCACTACCTACTAGTAAAAATGGCAGCAAATTAAGAGCAGTTAATAGTACATATCACAGTCTCCGATAGTAAGTTCCCCGTCTTTCCTATTTACTTCTGGGAATCCACAGAGGTATACCTTATCTGTCCTTAGATGTGACCACTCAACCTATATTGATTCCTCTAGCTTCTGCTAGGCGTACGGTAGGAAGGTGCCTTGCCTTTAGTCCACAGTGATACCTTTTTCCCCTGGGCTCCTGTTTTTTGTTGTGTGTTGTTGACACTATGGACTCTTTCGTGCTTTGGGGGGTATTTAATGCCCTGAAACCATACTGAAGTCCATGCTTTCTTGTACACTCATGTTCTCAGCTGAGATCATGACTCCATGGGGGGCTGAGAGAAGGGATAAGCCAAGGTACAAACCCCATGTTGAACTTGAAATCAGGACACAGAGGCCTATGGCCTTACCTTCCATTAGGAAGAATTCTTGTCTCAGGAGGACTCTTAGTCTCATGCAAACAACCACATCTCACTGGTCTCCCAGGTAATTCTGTATCTCTGATGTGGTGCAGTGTGAGTTTCAACTAAAATCTGTCATAGACATATATGCAGTATTTGACATACAGATCCTTTCAGCACTAAATGACAAAATCAGTATTTTTCCAAACTCTGGCTTAATCTTTGAATCACAGGTTACTAGCCTGGTCCCAGCTGGATATAATCCAATGCACTGGGACTCAGTCATCCTTTAACTCATGAAATCTCATAGATAACTCTGATTTTAGATTTCGAATCACTGCACACATTTAAATTTTTTTTTTTTACCATCTCCGTTAAATACTGCAAGTAACAAAGGTTATAATATATTTGAACATAAACATAGTCTGCCATATATATTGGTCAAAACAAAGCTTTAATTTACTGTTATTTAGCTACAATGTTAGGGAACTGCCAGTGTACATATTTCAGCCTAAAACTTCAATAAATGTTTTTCAAAGTCTATGTGCAAGATTATTTTAAGCACACTACGTTTTAATGTTATTGCTGCAGTTATAACAGACATTAGCTACCAATTAGGATAATGTTTTATTTATTTTATATGTCAAGAAAGACACCCACTTGGTTGTAATTATCTACTATATCTCAATTACATTGTGATAGAATTCTAGTTAATATCTTTCATGATAAAATCTGGAATAAACCAGTTAATAATCTTTATAATTTTCAGATGAAATAACCCTTTGTTCTCAAATTTAAATACTCCTTATTTTAGCGTGTTTGTAAGCTAACAATACAAAAACTTGACAAATTCAAGGATAATGGGATTTTCCTTACTCTAAGCAAAGAATTAAATCTGAACACTGGTCAATAACCTTTAGAAAGAAAGATCAGCCTGCTAGAGCTCTGAACATGTCTTATGAGTAGCTCTTACAGTCTTATTTAGTCCACTGTGAGCCTTGCTATCTTTTGCCTCACTGCCCCTTACCTCTTTTAGCAGTGATGACAATTATAATAAAAGCAAAACTATACTACAATAGACATAATATTAGGGTCTTAGCAGGAATTGGGTATTTCTATAAATGAGATTTCTAGGTAACTGAACTTTATTAAAATTAAAAAGCTTCAAATATTTTTGATGGAGAAATATTTATAAAATGTACATACATTAAGTCAAATTTATAAAAATCCATAAGATAATTTAATATTATGTTTTCTTAATAACTAATTGTTCTTTAAAACTTTATTCAAATTAACATGAGGGTTACAATATTTAGGTTACATCGTTCTCACTTCCAGGGCCAAGTTCCAATTGTAGAAGAGCCCCTCCCCCAGGGTGCATGTTATACCCCTCACAGTGTGCACATTAGGTGAGATCCCACCTCATGCCCTCCCTCCTTCTGCCATACATCTTCTCCTCTTTCCCCTCCCACTTCCCTCTACCCCCAAACTGGACTATAATAGTGTTTTATTGTTCTTAGAAACATTATTGTTTACATATTGATTTCATATTAGTATGGAGTACATTGGATATTTATCTTTCCATTCTTGTGATACTTTACTAAGAAGAATATATTTCAACTCTATCCAGTAAATGTAAAAGATGTAAAGTCTCCAACTTTTTAATGGCTGCATAATATTCCATGGTATACACATACCACAGTTTATTGATCCATTCATGAGTTGATGGGCACTTATGTTGCTTCCACAAGTTGGCTATTATAAATTGAGCTGCAATAAACATTTGAGTGCAAATGTCTTTGTGGTAAAATGATTTATGTTCTTCTGGGTAGATACCTAGTAATGAGATTGCAGGGTCAAATGGAAGATCTACAAATGCAAGATCTATACTTCTCTCCCAAAGGGCTGTATTAGTTTGTAATTCCACCAGCAGAGTAAAAGTTTTCCCTTCTGTCCACATCCATGCCAGCATCTGGTGTTTGGGTCTTTATGATGTGGGCCAATCTTCCTGGGATTAGGTGATATCTGAGAGTGGTTTTGACTTGCATTTTTTTCATGTGTTTGTTAGCCATAATAACTAACTGTTTTGAATTCTAGAACACTGATACTTCTTGGACTTATGTAGTCTTTCATTCATTCATCCATTCATTCATCCAGTATATCCATTCAACAAGTATTTATTTAGTGTTACTCTGTTCTAACAACTCTAAAAGGCAGTAGAGATATAGCAGTGATCAAAAAAACACCAAAAGCTCTGTCCTGAGGGAGCTCAAATTCTAGTCAGTATGTAGGATGTTTGCCTCTGCAACAAATGGGCCCTCCCTGCTGTGGTTTTGGTTGCTCTGTCTTCTTCTGTTGTCGGTTGTCACCTCTTGCTGGCACCACATGTCTCCTTTTCATAGGGATTACCTTTGCAGGTCTTTTCCCCCTTTGCTGGTCTGTCTCTCTAAGCCCATAGTAAAACTACATTTCAAATGGTGCCCAAACCCTTCATTTGCCAGTAGAGGTGTGTTTTCCTGTCCTTGTGAGAGTAGTTCTCCTACCCCAACTCTCAATGTTTGGGGTCTTCCTTTTTTCCCTTTCATTGTTCACATGACTCAATTCTAATGATCTGATTCAGTTATCAAGCCCAGAGGCCTCTGTGCCATCTATGTGCAAATGAAACTCTTAGAAAAGCCGACATCACCAAGTAATAATACCTACTAATATTGTAACATAAAACATGATCTTTCTTACCATTGTGGTAGTTTTTTCCTGATAATTCTCTGAGCTTCCATATACATTTAAAAAGGCAGACACCAAAACTTTCAAACATGAAGACAACCAGGTTCCCTACACTCCTATGTTTTGATTATCGCTAAAAACTATCTTGTAGGCATGCAGAGAGATGAGAAAGAATTTTGAAATGCATTTAAAGGGATTGTGGTGACTAAAGTAATATCCAAGACTCCTTCACAGACTTATCAGACATTAAAGCTGCAAAGGGGTCACCCTGTGTGGCAGTGAAGTGTGGTAGTTAAGAGCTCCGTTTCTGGGGCCAGATTTCTCCACCAGTCACAACGGTTTGACATAGCCCTGTCTACTCAACAGCTCCATGCCACAGTTTACTCATTTGTAAAAGACTATGTATTTGCACATGATCATGAGGATTAAATTAATTAACATAGGTAAGTTGCCTTGGTTGTGCCTGGCACACAGGATGCACTTGGGGAGTGCTAGCTGTTATCTCAATCACTTCACTTATTTTTACAGATGAAGCTATTATAGGCCCTAAAGGTTTAGGTGAATAGCAGGTTAGAGATATAACCAATACCCAAACCAGGTGTCCTGATTCTCACCATATGATAGATATTTTTCTGATATCTTGTTTATTTAACAAATGAAAAGAAATACTGAAGCATTTAAATGATCAGGAAGGGACTATTTAGTTATATATAATCCCCTCTTCCCCTCCAGAACAGAGATATCCAAATATGCCTTTGCCCAGTTCTATTTCCTTAATTCCCAGAAGACCAGACTAATTCTACAGAGGCAAGTGATAAAGGGTCAGGAGCACAGGTGAAGTTTAACTTCATGCAGTAATAGGGCAACCATTTCCTTCTCCTTACCTTAAACTTGTCAACTTCAGCTTTTGAACATGTCGCGTGGTATGATAGCACCTGATTCAGAAGAAAAGAAAAGAAATTAATAACTAGACATGACTATTTTCTGAAATTCTCCTGGCTTAAAAGTAAGCTTTGATCATGTATGTCACCTCAATGCAACAGTGGATTTTAATGTCTAATGACAAATAACATATCTAATGAGAGTCTGTGACCTAGATCCTACACAAAAGGTTATTTGACACCAGGACTTTCCTATAGGCAGTTATTTCCTCCAGTGGACATGGTGTGACTCAAGAGCACAGTTCCCAAAGAATGTGAACACTTTTCCTGTGAAATGCTCTGAAAATAAATAAAAAGGTAACATGCACGTGTGTCTATACGTGGGAATAGACACTGTAGATTGCCAACTCAACTTCTATTCCCTCGTCATTCTCACGTGCCTGCTTTTATTATGTAGGAAAGGTTATATTCTATATATTTGGGACTTTTTTTTTTTTTGAGACATTGTCTCACTCTGTTGCCCTGAGTAGAGTGCCATGGTATCATTATAGCTCACAGCAACCTCAAACTCTTGGGCTCAAGTGATCCTTTTACCTCAGCCTCCTGAGTGGCTGGGACTAGAGGTGCTGCCACAACACCTGACTACGTTTTCTGTGTTTTTTGTTTGTTTGCTTTTTGGGGATAGAGTCTCATCATGTCACCCTCAGTAGAGTGTTGTGGCATCATAGCTCATAGCAACATCAAACTCTTGGCTTAAGCGATTCTCTTGCCTCTCCCTCCCAAGTAGCTGGGTCTACAGGCCCCCACCACAACTCCGGGCTATAATTTTTCTGTCTTTAGTAGAGACGGGTCTCACTCTACTCCTGAGCTCAAGTGATCTACCTGTCTCAGCCTCCCAGAGTGTGAAGATTATAGTCATGAGCCACTGAACCTTTCATGTTAGAGGATTACACTTCCTTGCTGTATTGACATCTGTCTTAGTATGTGACTTGCTTGGCCAATGGGATGTGGGGACAATGATGAATGTCACTTTTGAGCAATGTCTTTAAGAGTAATAACATGGTTCTGCCAACTTTCTTTTTCCTTCTACCATGGGAAGGACATGGTCCAAGAGGGGCTGTAACTTCAGCCTGGGCCCCCAAATAATGAAGACATATTGAAAATACAGTCATTAACAAAAATTTCTTTGTTTTAAGTAACATCTTCTCTGTTGTAAGCTTTTTTCTTAGTGATTTCACTTCTTTTTCTATAGTTTTCTCAATCCTTTTTCACCTTTGGGAGGAGATTGATAAAAATGTTGTATTTAAAGGTAAGTATGTTCTATGAGGTTTAATTATTAAAAATAAGGATGTTTTCCACTGGAGAAGTGTTGACCATGGAGATATTCTATGGAGTGAGCTGGTATTTCATAGAGTTCTTAAAAAAATTAAATGCAATAATAATATTTGTCAAATACCTGGCATATACATAACAAATTTATATTTATTGTACTAATATTCAATTAAAATCCTATCATATAAATATTTGGCAGGATATTGTGTTATATGATTATCTTCATTGTCTCCTAATATCAATTGGTATTTTCAATGCAAAAATAATTGAATAAATTTTCTTCCTTGGTTTGGTTTTACTGTGGTAAAACTTAATTTGGCTGTCATCTTATTAGGATTTCTTACTATTTACAAATTCATTTTTGCAGATGCAATCTGCAAGATTTATCTTTACCTTTAACAAAATCCCACAAAAACTCAAGCTGCAGTTCAAACATCTCTGCCACCAGGTGGCAGATCGCCAGGCTTTTAGTAGGCAAAGCACACCGTCCCCCGCCCCCACACCTCTAGATTAAATCAACTTTTCCTACTTCCTTTATTAATTTTTTTAAAAGCTATTAACTCCCCTAAATTGAAACTGTTTGAATCAGTGAAGCAGACAATTATTACAGATTAAGAATTTTTGCTCAATTAAAATTATAGTAGTAGTTTGTTTTGTTTTTAAGTTGTAGAAGTTCTTTGTATATTTTGGATTCAAGTCCCCTGTCTATGTATGTTTTATAAATATTACCTTCCAGTCTATGACTGGTGTCTTTTAATGAACAGAAGTTTTAAATTTTGATGAAGTATAATTTGTCAATTATTTTTATTATAATAAAAGACATATTGATAATACTTCAGTGTCTGCTCACATATGTAGACATATTGTTATTGTTTGGTATATCCATTCTAAGAATTTTTTTCCCATCCCGAAGTTGTGAATATATATATTTATCTTATGCTGTCTTTAGAAACTTTATAGTTTTATATTTTATTTGTTTAGGTCTATGATACATCTGAAATTAAATTTGTAAATAGTTTAAGACCTTAATGAAATAAATGCCTTGGCTATTTTCTGGGCCACAATTTGGAGTCAAAGCTCTTTTGGATTTCCTTGGAGATTGCAAGCTTCTTTACTGGCTAATCTATTAAGGACACAGGAATTTATTAATATTTGTTCTACATAATTTGACAAAGTTAATGATAAGGACCCTTTTGGTCTTACCTTTTGAATCTTCTTGTTTAGAAAGTCCCTGTTTCCTTTTGTAGAATTCATGAAATGAATTTGAGTACGTTAAAGGAGGCAGAGCAGTGGCCTAGATAAAAAATCTTTTAACCACCTTCTCCCAAAAGAGTTTATTCCCATGTGGATTGGCAGGAAGATGGTTTTGCAGGAGTGGGCCCTTTTGGTAGACTATAGTTTTAGAGGGTGGTAGCACTGTCCTATCTAAGAATCTTTAGAAAAACCGACAAAGCGGGGGGAGCAGAGTTTCTTAAGACAAGGGAACCACTGAGTCTTGCTTTAAGAATACTTTGATTTTCTCCTTCCAAGAAGTTCCTACTATTTCCCCCTAAAGAGATTCCTGGAATGCACTCAGGAAGGTGGTGGTACCCAGTTGTTCCAGCTTAGCTTTCATGTTTGAGGTTTGATACACAGAACTATAATATTTTATCTCCCAGGTTATCAAATGTCTTAAGTCTAGAACATTTTTAGCATTGCTACTTTTATGAGCCGAATTGTGTCCACCCACTCAAATCATTTACTCAATTTCTAATCCCTAGGACCTCAGAATGTAATTATATTTGAAGATAGGCTCTTTAAGGTGACACACAAGGTAAATTGAGGTCACATGGCTGGGCTGTAATCCAATGTGACTAGTGTCCTTATGAGAAGAGGTGATTGGGACACAGGCACATATAGGCCCAGAGATGAACACAGCACAGGTGCTCATCTGCAGGCCAAGAGTGAGGCCTCAGAAGAAACCAACCCTGCCCGTGCCTGGATTTTGGACTTCCAGCCTCCAGAACTGTATGGCAGCCCTAGCAAACTAATAGAGCCACACAACTTCATTAGCCTAAGACCTGTGACGAATCTATGGAGGCCATTGAAGCAACCATAACAGAGGTAGTTTCTTTCTTTCTTTTTTTTTTTTGTAGAGACAGGGTCTCACTTTGTCACCCTCGGTAGAGTGCTGTGGTATCACACAGCTCACAGCAACCTCAACTCCTGGGCTTAGGCGATTCTCTTGCCTCTGCCTCCCAGTAGCTGGGACTACAGGCGCCCGCCACAATGCCTGGCTATTTTTTTGTTGCAGTTTGTCTGGGGCTGGGTTTAAACCTGTCACCCTTGATATATGGGGCCGGTGCCCTATCCACTGAGCCACAGGAGCCTCCCAACAAAGGTAATTTCTAATAAGTTTTAGCTCAGTCTTCAAAAGAGAATCATTAATGTTTATATATATTTATACATGTATATATGCACACACACGTATATAAAAATAAAATATGGCACAAGAAATCATCAGTTTCTATTGCCAAATATTTAAGAAACTGCTGTATAACAGAATGAAATATTTAAAAAGTATTTTGATAACTGTGTTTGCTGAGAACTTTTATCATGAGCTTTGGAATGTTTCTGTCATAAAAATATTTATGATTGATACATATATATACACACACACATATATAAATAATATGGCACAAGACTAGAAATCTGGCCAATTTGTCTAGTTGAGAATAAAATAAAACTTAACAAATCAAAGAATTACATTTTTAAAATTCTATTGTCAAACCTTCCTGGATAAGTTAAAATTTCCTTCTCAATTCCAGACTATATTAATTTTATAAGCTATTTGAATTTCCCAAGGTATATATTTCATAGCAAGTATCTAGGAACACCATACATTTTTGGAAAATAATATCTGATCAAGTAAAAAGGCTTTAATTGAATGCATTATAATAGTTTTGAAAAAACAGGCATTTTTAAAACATGATTGATTCATATTTATCATATATATGATCATTATATATATCATACATATATTGATTTATATATATCATACATATATATACACATATACTTTCTTTCTCTGTAAGAAACATTGTTAGGTTATGAGAGTTTAGCCATAACATACACACTAGTTAATTTTTCTGACAGCTAAATAAAATATGTATAAAACTTACATATAAAAGTAAACAGTTGATCCACAGAAAGTTTAAGTTATGAAACTTAAACTTACACAAGAAAATTTCTGTCCCAGACAGATTTATCTTTTGTGTTGATATTAAATTAGAAAATACTTTAAACACTAATGATTGAGTTTCTTTAGTGAGTTCTGACTTAAGAAATCTTTATAGTTTCTAAAATAAACCACTATTTGAAAAACCCTGCTGTCTTTAGTTAACTTTTGGATTGCACTTGCTCCTAGCAAAACACACAAAAAGCAAGATAAAGAAATTATTAGACCCAAGAAAGACAGGAAAGAAGTCATGATTTGTGTTGAGTTTGCACAGCAGGAAAAGACAATTAGCTATATTTCCAAAGCAAAACAATGGGCAGAGCTATGAGCCAGGACTACTGGATTGAGCCTTGCCCTTCCTTACACGTAGTTCAAGTCCAGAACCAAATGCTTGTCTTGCTGTCCCAGAAGCTTCCCGGAGTGGTGGAGGGCAGATCCCTCACGCCAATCATTTTGAATGTTAATTTACTGTGGCTCTGGGCAGAGATTGGCTCCTGAAATGAGATATGGACCATTACAGACACTGGCTGAGGGGAATACAAATGCAAAGAACCTCTCAAGGATAAAGAGGAACAAAGACGCTACTCAGGACCCGGACTGGCTGTCTCGGCAGAAAAAGGCTGAATGAATATTTACTGATATGTTTATAGTTCTGGTGGCAAAGTGGCACTCTGTGATACTTGGAAACTAAACTGACTTAAGTTCAGCTGATCTGAAGTAAAATGCCAAATGATTTATATTGCTAGCTCCAAAGAAACAAAGCAGCTTTCCTATCAGTGGTGGTCCTCCAACAAGGTGACGAACCCCAAGGAATGGAAAGCTAATTTACTTGGAATGCCCTGACAGAAGTGTCACCTACCTATGTGCAGAATCATGCTGCAGGATTTCTTAACAACATGGTAATAAGATTCAAAGACATGGTCCCTGAATAGATGTGTTGAAACTGAGAAATCATCAGTTTCTCTTGCCAAATATTAAAGAAACTGTTGTCTAATAAAATGAAATGTTCAAAAAATACTTCAGATAACTGTGTTTGCTATGATTTTTTTTTATCATGAACTTCAGAATGTATCTGTCATAGAAATATTTTTTACAAATCTAAGAAGGGCTTACACTTTTTGAATTTAAGGTAAAGTAAATTCCTTCTGAGGCATGCCTGAATTTTATTTATTACCCCAGTTTCAGCAGGGTCATAAATAAAACACGGGCATACCCCAGAGCTATTGTGGGTTCAGTTTCAGACCACCTCAGTATGGTGAATATAGAAAGAAAGCAAGTCACAACATTTTTTTTGGTTTCCCAGTGCAGTGCATATAAAAGTTGTGTTTACACTACACTGTAGTCTATTGGGTGTGCAATAGCATTATATCTTTTAAAAAAGTACACACTGTAATTGAAAAATGCTCTATTGCTTTAAAAAATGCTATCATTTGGCTCAGCGGGCTAAGGTGCCAGCCACGTACACCTGAGCTGGTGGGTTCGAATTCAGCCTGGGCCCGCCAAACAACAATGATGGCTGCAACCAAAAAAATGGCCAGGCGTTGTGGTGGGCGCCTGCAGTCCCAGCTACTTGGGAGGCAGAGGCAGGAGACTCGCTTGAGCCCAGGAATTGGAGGTTGTTGTGAGCTGTGATGCCACAGCACTCTATCCAGGGTGACAGCTTGAG
>CAUYON010052734.1:0-13658 GCA_963573935.1 Arctocebus calabarensis
TGTGGTCCCAGCTACTTGGGAGGCGGAGGCAAGAGACTTGCTTGAGCCCAGGAATTGGAGGTTGCTGTGAGCTGTGATGCCACAGCACTCTATCCAGGGTGACAGCTTGAGGCTCTGTCTAAAAAAAAAAAAAAAAAAAAAAAAAACTATTCCTTATGGAAAAACAATTTTGAAACATGGCCAAATTCTCCAGTCATTACAAACAGTAAAAAAAAAATCTGCATCCTTGTTACTGACCTAATACATGGGAATAACAACATTTCTTTTTTCCTTCTTTTTTTTCCCCTCTTGTTTAGTATATAGTCTTTAAGTACAATAGAATTAGAAAGATCATAATTCATGTTTTGGACTATCAATGGTCCTAAATTACGTCATTCTATTTATTTAGCATTTAATAAGTCATTAATAATGTAATAAGCACTCCTAATTCTGCTGCCCACACATATGCTAGAGGAGCAATATTGTTCTTGAACCCAGATCTTAACGGAATTGGCCAAACCAGCAGCCTTTGGAGACTTTATTAGTGCAAGTAGGAGCCTACTAGTTAATTGAGCCATTCAAACTTCAGAGTTATAGGTAATGAAACTCTAGAATGTTTAATTGGAAAACTTGATACCATGATTTGTACAGTATCAGTTAACGAAGGTAAGTTTAACTTTTAATTATTTCAATTAAGTTATTTCTAGAAGGGTTACTTAGAGAATTTCCTTATCTCTTCCATTAGGTAGAAAACATGGATTCCAAATGGGGCAATGTACAACCGGTGAAAGACTTAATGGTTTATATAATTAACTGTTCTTTTTCACCATTATTCAAATTTTAAGAGAACAGGGAAAAAGAAAATTATCTAACCAGGTGATTCACCAAGACTCACTCTTATCAGCTCATATTTTTGAAGACTTAACAATAAAATTCCATTATGAGATTTTCTACTATTTAGAAAATACCTCCTCAAAAAACCAAACACAGAACATTCTACCAAAATTTCTTTCCTCAAACCCCTCAGAAAATCTTAGCTTCTGTACTATCTCCTCAATGGCTACCATTAGGAGCCACAATTTATAAATATCCAAAATTAAAGTCATTCATTTGCCTTGGTTTAGAAACCCCAAAGAGTTCTTTAGCTAATGTAAGTATATACTTCAAAAACAAAAAACAATCTAGTTAGTTTAATTTACTCTAGTAAATTAGGTATTGTATCTGCCATAACTATAATATAGCTCACAATCCCCATGATAATGAATACTTCTTTTGTTTTTTCAAATTAAGAGCTAAACATCATTTATGTGCATTTAAACCTTTGGAAAACATAACTGTTGATGAAACAGTTTACTGAAATAATCATTGTTGATTAGAATTTGCTCAACATTACCTCTTGGAAATATCTGCAGAGGCTCTATTAACTGTCCATTTACTTGCTGTTCCATTACTGTGGAATAATACTGCAAAGAGATTACAGAAAGAGATTACTCAGTAATATATGAATACTGGAACAGACACTTATGGTTTGTTTAATTCATAGTACTTTTGTAAATTGCTGGTATACACATATCAGCCTGGAGAATACTTCCCCCTATTTGCACATCAAAATGACTACAGTGAATATTCAGCTACCAAAGTTAGTATAGTGTTACCCTTCACACTGCCAATTATCTTTAAGAGTAAAAAGTGTCAATTAAGTATTTATATTCATTTTTAAGAGATATTTTTAAATGATAAGTATTTAAAATGACAGATAAAACATTTTAATAGAAATGTCTCAAACTGGCCTCTTTCTCTCTTTTCCTGGATCTTACAAAGCAAAGTGAAGAAGCTTTACATCTGGCTTGGACCTATAAGCCAGTTAATCAAATATTATTCATATTTATATATAAAATGCATGAATAGAAATCTAAACCAAAGGTAGTGCTTGTGGCTCAGGAGTAGGGCACCGGTCCCATATACCGGAGGTGGTGGGTTTAAACCCGGCCCTGGCCAAAAACTGAAAAAAAAAAAAATCTAAACCAGAGAGACTGGAACCAGCAATCAAGATATGACTCATCCAAAGATGACAGGATTAATATGATAAAAAGTACAGTTCAAATTTCACTATAAAATTCACAAAAAATAAAGTTCTAAATGAAAAAGCTTTCACAGATCTTCATAAACACAAATTACTCAGTAGGTTACACTGTGGTCTGAGTCTCACGTTCCTTAATATACTAGCTGGTAAGTATATGTCCACCTAACTTGGAGATGGCTTTTATGCTCTTACTTCTTACAGTGTTTGACACAACAAACTGATGTTCTTGCTGGGAAAATACTGACAATAAAAAGTGCTAAATTGGGGGGGTGGCACCTTACTCCTCAAAGGAGTAAGGGCTCTGGCCCCATATACTTGAGGTGGCAGGTTCAAACCCGGCCCCAGACAAAAACTGCAAAAAAAAAGTACTGATTTTATGTTTTCAGGGGCTATCAAAGAGCAGAACTCCCTTTCATCCTTACTGTTCCTATATTAAAAACACATGTATATTATTTAACCACCACATTTTTAGGAAATTCCTCCTTGAGTATCAAGATTTGCTGACATTATAAAAAAGTTTCTTTTTAGAAGAGAACTATGTATCTTCCCATTACATTTATGTATGTTAAAATTATTATAAGGCCAAGGCTTTTTCCCTTGAAATAAAGGAGAACTATAAAATTCTACATCATCTTAGAAATCACAAGATAACAAGTCTTAAGGTTCTTTGCCCTAGTAACAAAGTGAAAGTGGATTTTTTAATAGCTAAATGTATACTCTGTTCTTCAAAAGCTTTCAAACTGTAAAGGAAAGAGACTTTCTCCTTCTCTAGACCTAAAACCACATATACGTACAGCATAAACATAAGCAACACAATCTTTGGAATACATATTAAGGCAAGGTCTTTCAGGAGATTCTGTTCCTTAAAACCACAGAAATACGGCACTTGCCATTACTCAGTGATGACAAGCAAATGAAGTATCAATCATGTAGGCTGTCAACCTTTTGGGACAGCAATAACTGTTAACAAGTAGTCTGGAAAAATTGTCCGAAAATGACTTGTCCTCAGCACACAAGTATTTGAGGTTTCCATGGAAAATTAAGACGCCAGTGGCTGTTTGGAACATTGCTCAGGTATTCTTTTTAATGGGAAATTTGCCGGTTATTGATCCACAGCATGTACCTCCTTGGTTCTGAAAGGCTGCAAGCAACTTTCCAATCAGTGGCTGTCAAAAAAATTACTGCCTTTTTGTACTGATACAAGACAACAGCAGCGCTGGTATTCTCCTACAGTTAATGCTTTTCTTTAATTAACTGCTACATGTAATAGGTTAGTTAATTTCAGTTACTACTTCGCCACAGTCCTAGAAATCAAGACAAATAAAATATCCTTATGCTTTATCTAACAAATTAATTATAGAGTTGTCTAAAACTGGTGCTTGGGGTCAAGTTTGAAAACAAATAACCTCAAATGTAAAGGGTCAGAACAGGTGCAATGCATTTTTTTCCCCTTCTATAAAACCTTGCATGCATGAAATTGACCTGTTTTCCAGTTTTATTTATTTACCTCCCAAAATAAATAAATAAATAAATAAGTTCCTTTTCATTTTAGGTCTGTGCCAAATCAGTGGGCAAACTATATATACAAGGTCTGACAATTAAGTTCACAAATTCATCCTAGAAAAAGTGCTACATACCTCACTCTGAGTATCTTTACAGTCACCTTCAAAATACCCTCCTTGGCCATTTGTTGACCAAAGTAATATTCAGCAATAAGGTATGTTATACTTTTTCTGGGATGAATTCATGAACCGTCAGACCTCGTACTTTTATAATCATGAGAATTTTAAAGTAATTTATAAACATCTCTTTATAGTAAGATTAACACAGTCACAGTAATGATATTAAATATGCCATTTACCAGTCTCTAAAGCAATTAATTACGTTTTGTGTTTTGTTCTTGACATGTCTTTCAAATCCAAGTATATTTATTTTCTCTTGCTGAAATACTGAGTTTAATATGTGTTTGTATTAATGGGGAGTCTGTGTTCCAAATAGCAAAGTATTTCCCCAGCAAGGACGTACTGTAAAGATGATAAACTCAACAGTGTGGGCCCACAGTACACAAGTGACCCCTGAGGAAGAGGCCTGGGGGGACCAAGTGGCCACCACCACGGCACCAGGTGTAGAAGCTAAAGTTGCTGTCTATGCAGCACTCCCCATGGGACAAAGATAAGACTCAGGACCATGCACAGCACCTCTTGCACAAAGTGGCCCTAAAGGCTGCACCAGACCTGTGCCGTGCAGTGAGACCAGCAAGGCACTTCGAGGAGTCAGAGTGTTCAGACCTCAGCATCGCCTCATCAGCCACCTCCTATCCTAGCACCTGACCTCAGTAAGGAAATGGTCACTGGGCCTCACTTTATTAATTTGTAAAATGAAGATGGGATCCACCAGAGGACAGCTATGAGACTCACATGAGAAAACAGATGCAGCAATCAATAAACTGCAAACCAAACTGTTTTTAGATTTTGATCTTCTCTGTGCCTTTTTTAATATAGTCTTCTTAAAAAGGGGTTATCTCCTAATTTCATTCTAAATAGTTATAAGTAGTGATGATAAATAATTCTACTACATAAAAACAAGTAAAGCACAAAGAAACAAAAAACCCTGCCCTTATTACACCAAGACACTTACAGAGAGGTAACAAAGTGACCATCATAACATTAATGAAATCATTACTTGAAGTTATCCAAATAACTTCTTTATCCTCACCTTTATAATCCCATCCTGGCTTTTATTACCCCTAACACAAAACTCTGCACATAGTTAGTGCCCCATAAATATTTAATGATTAAAATGGGGTTGAATTTTGATTCTGCCACTCGTTAACTTATGCAGCCTTTAATCATGTAATCATTGTGAATATTAGTTTCCTTAAAATGACGGTAAAAATGTCTACTCTTCCATAGGGTTACTGTAAGACTCAAAGATTAAACTGCAGCCCTAGAATTAGTGAAAGCACTTTGTAAACTGTAATGCATTATTAGTTGAGAAATTAAAAGGTGAACCTAATATTGAAACAATATTAAACACTGCACTTTTTATCTTAGAAGTGTTCCAGTATTTAGAATTACAAAAATAATCATGTCTGTGTAAAGAGTACAAAATATTGTGCTCAAACTGAATACATCAGCAGCAGTTACAGAATGTGTTCTCTGCTGCTATCCCATGCATAATCTGTTACATGCAATAATTGCAGCAATAATCAATAAGCCAAGTAAAAGATTAATCAGTTTTTCAATTGCTAATGGAATCTCCAGTACCAGACTCAGATTAGTTTCAGAGTCCCTCTGAGATGTTCTTCAAAATCCTTAAACAATTTTAATAAGGATGTGACAAAATTTAGCATAGTTATCCAAAAATCTAATTAATGTGAAACAGAGGGCAGGATTCAACAAGGGGATAACAAGTACAATTTTTGGCTTTGTTTTGTTTGCAAGTTTATCAGTGTTCTTGTTTGTTATGAACCTAATTCTAATTCTAACAGCACAATTCAATCAATAATTAAACATTTTTTTTCTTCATGGAAATCTGCCATTATCAAAAACATCATAGTTTAATTTCACAAAGCACAAGTTCTCTATTAAGAAAGAGAGAGGAGAGAGACAGAGACAGAAAAAGAGATAAACAGCCATGACTCAGTGGATGCCTATGTATGTTAGGCTCAGTACCACATATCTATGTTTATTCATTTAATTTCTCATAACCCTATCCCATCCTGGAAGTATCATCATTTAACAGAAGATTTAACAGAAGAAGCAAACAGCTTATCAGTAAACAAATAAAAATACTCTTTTCATTCTAGTCCATGCACTCAGAGCATAAAATGTATGCTTACAGTTTAAGATCTAAAAGGTAGGTTATCTCACGTATCTCACACTTCAAAACATTTAACTAGGCTGGATGCAGTGGTTCACGCCTGCAATCCTAGCACTCTGGGAGGCCTAGACAGGTAGACTGCTTGAGCTCGGGAGTTAGAGATCAGCCTGAGTGAGACGGAGAGCCCATCTCTTAAAAAAAGAAAAGAAAGAAAAAAAAAAAAAAGGAAAAAAAAAAGCTAGATATTGTGGCAGGTGCTTGTAGTCCCAACTACTGGGGTGATTGAGGCAAGAGGATACTTAAACCCAGGAGTTTGAGGTTGCTATGAACTATAACACCACAGCACTCTAGCCTGGGCAACACAGTGAGACTGTCTCAACAAAATTTTTTTAATTAAATAGTTTGGGTTACTGGATAGACTACTGTTGGTGGAAAGGCCTCATACCCTGTACGGATCAGGCCATGTCACCTGATCTTTCAGAAGCAGGGGAAGCAGGAAAAAGACATCTGTGCTTGATGGATGACCTGTGGCTCTTTCGTTGGCAACCCTCCTGGTTTTCCTATCTCTCTAACCACTCCACTCCACTTTCAGTAAGCAGTTCCTTCCCCAACCTCCTTTAAATGCTGAAGCTCCCCATGGTTTTTCATCAACCTTCTCTTCTTGTTTTATATTCTCCTTAAGTTACTTTAGCCACTTCAAAGGTTTCAATTACAGGAGGAGTCACTGAGACTAATTTAGGAGCTAATGAATCACAAATCTTTATTTCCACCCCAGATTTCTCTCCTAAGATTCAGAATATATCCCAATTGGTTGTTCAGAGCCTCCTGCAATTCAACAGGTCCAAAACTGAATTCTCTACTTTGCTCCTACTCTCCCTCATACCCCAGACCTTCTTCATACCCCAGTCTTCTGCACCTGCGTTTACTGTCTCAGTAAATGCTATCCCTATGACCTAGTTTCCCAAACCAGAAATCTGGAAATAATCCAGGCCATCCCTCTTTCCTGCCTGCCCACATTCAATCACCAGGTTTTATTAATGTGACAGCCTCCCTACTTCCCAAATCTGTAACTTCTCACCAGCTCTATGACAACCATTGCCTTTCATATGAACAGCCACCTAAATGTCTTCTGTGCCTCAGAAATTTTCTCCCCCAGGCCAACCTCCAGAGACATAAGATGCGATAATGTCACTGCTCTGCCCCCTTGAGCTAAGGGTTTCCATAACCTATCCCACCTTCCTCTCACCCTCATGTGAGACCCTCCCTCCTCCACTGTCCTATCCATAAAGACCAAATCAGAGGCAGCTTCTCCTGAATTCACTGCATTCTTTCATCTCTGAACCTGTTTTTATTTGTTTGTTTGTTTGTTTGTAATTGTTAGGGGCACATGCAATGTTTTGATACAGGCATACAATGTGAACTAATCAAATCAGGGTAATTGGAGTGTCCATAAACTCCAACATTTAACAATTCCTTGTGTTAGGAATATACCAATTCCTTTATCTTAAAGTACACCCTAACTTACTGTTGTTTATAGTCACTTGGTTGTACTATCAAATATTGCTCATTCTTTCTATTATCTAACCATATTTTGCATCTCTTACCCATCTCCATTTTATTCTTCCTCCACCACCCCACTACCGGTCTTAGCCTCTGTTAATCCTCATTCTACTCTCTTATCTCCATAAGACTCTTTTTAATTTAGCTTCCACACAGGAGTGAGAAAGTGAGAGATTTGTCTTTCTGTGTTTGATTTATTTCACTTAACATAATATCCTCCAGTCTCGGCGCCTGTGGCTCAACGGGCTAAGGCGCCAGCCACATATACCTGAGCTGGTGGGTTCAAGTCCAGCCTGGGCCCACCAAACAACAATGACGGCTGCAACCAAAAAATGGCCGGGCGTTGTGGCGGGCGTCTGTAGTCCCAGCTACTTGGAAGGCAGAGGCAAGAAACTCGCTTGAACCCAGGAATTGGAGGTTGCTGTGAGCTGTGATGCCACAGCACTCTTTCCAGGGTGACAGCTTGAGGCTCTGTCTCAAAATAAATAAATAAATAAATAAATAAAAATAAAAATAATAAAATAAAATAAACATAGTATCCTCCAGTTCTATCCTTATTGGTGCATTTGGCAGGATTTCATTCTTTTTGTAGTTATCTAATATTCCATTGTGTATATACAGCACAACTTGCTCTGACCTTTCATCTGTTGATGGACACTTAGGCTGATTCCTTATCTTGGCGACTGTGACTAATGCTACAATGGTCTACTAGGGTCTCCCTTTCTCCAAATCCTTGCCAGCACTAGTTATTGCCTGTCTTTTTGACAAGAGCCATTTTAACTAGGGTTTTGATTTGCATTTTTCTGATGACTAATGATGTTAAGCATTTTTCCCTATACCTGTTGGCCATTTCTATGTCTTCTTTTGAGAAATGTCTAAGATCCTTTGCTCATTTTTTACTTTTTTTGTCTTTTCTCTTAATGTTTTCCATATACACCTTTGCTCTTTTTTTAATCAGATTATTTGGGTTTTTCCCAATCAAGTTGTTGGAGCTCCTTATATACTCTAGTTATTAATCCTTTCGCAGATGGTAGTTTACAACTATTTTCTCCCATTCTGTAGGCTGTCTCTTCCCTTTGCAGATTGTTTCCTTTGCCTGTGCAGAAGCTTTCTACTTAGATGTAATCCTATTTGTCCAATTTTACTTTGGTTACCTGTGCTTTGGGGACCTAGACCAATGTCCTAAAGCACTTTCACAATGTTTTTTCTTTCTAGTAGTTTCATGTCTTAGATTTAAGTCTTTATTTTTATTTGATTTTTGTATATGACAAGAGAGTGCAGTTTAGTTTCATTCTTGTGCATATTGTTACCTAGTTTTCACAGCACCATTTATTGAAGAGACTGTCCTTTCCCCCCTCTGCATGTTTTTGGCACCTATATAGAAAATAAGTTCATTATTCATGTGTGGATTTATTTCTGGGTCCTCTATTCTGTTCCACTGGTCTACGTGTCTGTTTTTATACCTGTACCATGTGGTTTTGGTTACTACAGCTCTGCAGCATAATTTGAAGTCAGGTAATGTGATTCCTTTAGTTTTGTTCTTTTTGTTCAGAATAGCATTGGCTATTTTTGGTTTTTGCTGTTGTTTTTGAGCCAGAGTGTCACTCCGTTTGCCCTAGGTAGAGTGCCATGGCATTATAGTTCACAGCAACCTCAAACTCTTGGGCCCAAGCAATCCTCTTACCTCAACCTCCCTAGTAGTTGGGATTACAGGCGCTCACCACAATGCCCAGCTACTTGTAGCGATGGAGTCTCTCTCACTCTTGCTCAGGCTGATCTCGAACTGATGAGCTCAAGCAACCTACCTGCTTTAGTCTCACAGAGTGTTAGGAATTCAGACAGGAGCCACTGCACCCAGCCCCGTTTTGTAATTTTCATTAGAGCAACCCTTCACTTCTTTGGTACTCCTAGGTATTTTATTCACAGCTACTGTAAATGGGATTATTTTCACTTTACTGAATTTGTTTATCAGTTTTGTTTTGTTTGAGACAGAGTCTTACTATGCTGCCTTGGGTAGAGTGCTGTGGGGTCACAGCTCAAGCAAACCCCAACTCTTGGACTTAAGCAATTCTCTTGTCTCAGCCTCCCAAGTAGCTGGGACTTACAGGCGCCTGCCACAACACCTGGCTATTTTTTTGGCTGTAGTTGCCGTTATTGTTTAGCAGGCCCGGGCTGGATTCCAACTCACCACTCTGGTGCATGTGGCCAGAGCCCTAGCTGCTGAGCTATAGGTGCCAAGTCTGTTTATCAGTTCTAATACTTTCTGGTGGAGACTTTAGGTTTCTTTACATATAAGATCATGTCTTCTTGGGAATGTTAGTTTCTTTGCATCATTATTATTAACATTTATTAATATTTTGATGCAGTAA
The DNA here is from genome assembly GCA_963573935.1 of Arctocebus calabarensis. Lineage (NCBI taxonomy): Eukaryota > Metazoa > Chordata > Mammalia > Primates > Lorisidae > Arctocebus > Arctocebus calabarensis. The sequence continues at coordinate 9,814 of CAUYON010052734.1, forward strand.
TCATCTGATTTCTTTTCTGAATATATTTATCTTCGTTCATTCTTTTCAAGGTTTTTGTTTCTAGTCCTTATCTTAAACACCATTATTGTTATTAAATTTTATTATAAAAAGTGGAAACCTATATATGCCCCCCCAAAAAAAAGATCATGTCTTCTGCAAACAGGAGAAATTGACTTCTTCCTCTCCAATTTGGAAGCCCTTTACTTCTTCCTTTTGTCAGGCTGCCCTAACTAGGACTTCCAGTACTATGTTGAATAACAGTAGTAAAGTGGGTATTCTTACCTTGTTCCACATCTCAAACGAAAGGTTTTTAGTTTTTCCCCATTCAGTACGATAATAGCTGTGGGTAAGTCAAATACGGTTTTTGACATGGTGAGTAAGTTCTTTCAAGACCCATTTTTTTGAGAGATTTTATCATGAAGGGATGTTGAATTTTACTGAATGCTTTTCAGCATCAGTTGAAACCACTGGATGGTTTTAGTCCTTTATTCTATTGATATGATGTATCACACTGATCGATTTGCTTATTTTGAATCATCCTCATATCCCCAGGATAAATCCCATTTGATCATGATGAATAATCTTTTTAATGTGTTGTTGGAGTCATTTTGCTAGTATTTTGTTAAGAATTTGTATATCTATGTTCATCAGAGATATTGGCCTATATGTCTTTTTTTGTTGTGTCTTTGTCTGGTTTGGGTACCAGGGTGATAAGGCCTCACAGAATGAGTTTGGGAGTACCCCCTTCTCAATTTTTTTGGAGTAGTTTAAGCAGGATTAGTAGTATTACTTCTTCTTTGAATGTCTGGTAGAATTCAGCAGTGAAGCCACTGTATCCTAGTGTTTTCTTTGAAGAGAGACTTTTTTATTACGGCTTCTATCTTGTTACTTGTTATTGTTTTATTCAGGTTTTGGATTTCTTCCTGGTTCAATCTAGTAGGTTGCATATGTCTAGAATTTTATCCATTTCTTCTAGGTTTTCCTAGAAGATTTTCATTCGAAAATCTTTTAATTTCTTTCTTAATCTCTTTATTGACCCATTAGCCATTCAGGAGCATACTGTTTAATTTCCAACATTCACCATGTTATTAATTCTCATTTTATTCCATTGTGGTCAGAGAAAATACTTGATATGATTTCAATTTTTTTTTAATTTTTTGACTTGTTTTGTGGCCCAGCATACGGCCTATCCTTGAGAACGATCCACAAATTGAGAAGAATATGAATTTTGCAGCTATTAGACACCTCTGACTGTTCTCTATGCCCCAAACACCCTTCCCAAGAAGCTTTTCCTAGCTTACTCTACTGGGACAACCTCCTCTTCAGAAAACCTTCTCAGTTCCCAAAGCTAGATTCAGTGCGCCTTTGTGCTTATGCATATTACAGTGTTTAACACTCTGCCTGGTAATTATGAGTTTTTCTTGTCTCTCTACACTGAACTGTTTCTAATCTCCTTGACAGGACCATGAGCTCCTTGAGGGTGGGAGCAATATGCTCATTGCATATTGCATAGCACTTGGCACCTTGCATAGCACTAGGCCAGAGAACTGCTATCCAATAAATATTTGCTCTGTGAAAAACCGGCTACATGAATGGGAGAGCAAATCAGTGAGTAACTGGGTGATTGAAAAACCAGCTGTATGAATGGGGGAGCAAATCAGTGAGTAACTGGGTGATCGCAAGTCCCAACTCTCTATTCACTAGCTGTGTGATCATAAAAAAGACACAAAAGTGCTTGTGTCTCAGTATCCTCTGCTGTAAAAGGGGAGAAAATATCTACGTTGCTCATCTTACAAAGGTATTAAGACGATCAAAACAAAGGAGCTGGTATATGGGAAAACTTATAAGTACATTTAAAAAATCTTGAAACAAGGAACTGTGCTATGAATCACCTACACCTACCTCTAAGCAAGAGCACATGAAAGAAAAATGTTCGTGGCTCGATGTCTATAACTCAGCAGCGAGGGCGCCAGCCACACACACCGAGATTGGCAGGTTCAAACCCGGCCTGAGCCTGCCAAACAACAATGACAACTACAACAAAAAAATAGCTGGGCATTGTGACAGGCACCTGTAGTCCTAGCTACTTGGGAGGCTGAGACAAGAGAATTGCTTAAGCCCAAGAGTTTGAGGTTGCTGTGAGCTGTGATGCCATAGCACTCTGCAAAGGGCAACATAGTGAGACTCTGTCTCAAAAAAAAAAAAAAAAAAGTTCATGACAATAAGGTGACACCACTAAACAAGATCACTGAAATATTTGGACTGAGTATAAAGGGAGCAGTTAACTAATTGGCTTATTGAGATTGAGCCACTGTCCCCTTCTTTCCCTAAATTACAACAGTACTATCAATAATAAAACAGTATTATGGGAAACACTATTTGTTTCTCTTCTGAAAGCTCATCAACAGCAGGACCCATGTCTTACTACTTTATTATCTCTATGGCAGTCAGGCAATAACCTGGGATCTATATGGCCTTCAGGAAATCCTTGAAGCTACTGAAACATATGAAATGTATTATGTGAATTTTCTGGGAAAAGAATGAACATTCCTTAGATTTTCAAAAGGCCATGCCTCCAAAAACCTAAGAAATCACTGCCATATGATACCAAGCACAAGATGAGTTTTCCACAAACGTTCACTGGAAGGAGGCAGGCAGGAGTAAAGCAGACAGGGTAACTACTCTCTTTGGTCAGATTTTCTAACTTACTCAGGAGCAAGTCTCACATACAGAAAATATCAGGCCTATTTATTATTCCTCTATACATTTATAACAGGACAGTTTTCCTAAATCTCTTGTTAGTATTCCTTCTAACAGACAACATAATTGGTATGGTATTTCACTTATAAGGAATTCTCATGCTGAATTTTTCTAACGATAAAATTTTCAAGTTCCTATTTTGTCAATATGGCAAGCATACCCCATTATATGTAGCTCAGTCAGTAATTACAGCAATAATCAATAAACCAACCAACTATTTGCAGTCCATAGCTAATTTATTAGTTTTCCCACTAAAGAACCCAACAATCTTAATTCTGTCAAATGGCCACAAACTCAATTGCAACACTACTTAATGTGTCATCAGTTATACCGCCTTCTTTCAATTATTTCTTATATTCTACATCAAGAAATTTTTCCTTTGTGATGCTGGTCTCACACAGAGTACACAACTGCCCCAGTAGTGAAAAAATAACATACGAAGCCAATCTATTTTGAACACCAAATTAATAGCTACATTTACTTACCTGGCTCAGGTCCCCTGACTCCCTAATAACTCACTGCCCCTGCCACAAAGACACTACAATGTGCACAAACTTTTCCTTAAATGACTCTACCAAGGTTCCACATATGGGCAAAAGTCTTTCAGTGTAAAGGTCAACAGGGGACAACTTTGGGGCTGTTTACAGGCTAATGTGATTGGATAGCTATATTCATTAATGATTTGGAAGTCAAAATGACAAGAAGTTGACCAAATTTAATGACAATACCATTTGGATAAAACTATAAAGGACATTAGGAAGCCCCATATGTTCTTTTTTTTTTTTTTTTTTTTTTTTAAATTAAAAGTTGTAATGTATTTTGATTAATAAATCTTAGTTTGACCAACTAAAACAGAATCATAAGCAGACATTCAAAAGATCTGGTTCTACCTTGTCAAGCTAGGAATTTTTTTTTAATAATTTTATTGAATCATAATTCTGTACATTGGTGCAATCATAGGGCATGATTCATATACATTCAGAAATGTTTTCATCGTACTGTTACAGATAGCCTTCATGGCATTTTCTTGATCACTGTATAAAGACATTGATACTCTACATTTAATAAGTTTCCCCAGTACCCTG
>CAUYON010052736.1:0-10193 GCA_963573935.1 Arctocebus calabarensis
GCCATGTATTTGCTGTTTGTTTTCTTTTTTTTTTGCCCACGCAAGTTTACAAGGGCAATTAACTTTCTAAATTGAAAAAAAAAAAAAATTTAAAAAAAAAAAAAAAAAAAAAAAGTTTAATGAAAACTTGCAAGCTACAAAAACATCCTACAATATGCATAGGATATGAATACCTTTGATTTTAAAGCATCAAGAAGCTATAACAACCTCCTTTTCCCAAAGTTGTAGATACAATAGGACAGTATAAATTGTGTAGGGAAAAAAAGTATAGGCTGAGTTATCCCAATTCCAAAACACTGAAATCAAAAATGCTCCAAAATCTAAAACTCTTTGAGTGTTGATATGATAATGCATACTGGCACATTTCAGCTTCCATGTTTTCAGACTTGAGATGCTAAGCCAGCAGATATAATGCAAATATTCCAAAACTTGAAAATAATAAAGACTTGAAAACATTTCTGGTCCCAAGCATTTCAGATAAAGGGTACTCAATGTACGCAAGACTAGAAGGGAAGGAAGCAACATTAAAGACATGAATTGAGTTCTGGTTTACAGAAATGATGGCATTTCACCAGTTGTCATTCATATTCATTCAGCACACACTACATATTTATCAAGTACCTAATGACGTATCATGAACTGAGCTCCCAAAATTTAACCTTTAGTCTGAAGTTCTCCTTTTGGAGAAACTTTGCTTCTGAAATCCAAAGGAAAGGAATAAGGAAAAAGTGCTCATATTCCTCTTAACATTGAAAAAAGGAACATGAGGGAAATACCAAGTAAAAGAGTTTATCGATAAATCAAACGTATATCAATCATCACTGTTTTATTTTGTTCAAATACCTTTCCTTGAGAGCTCAATATGGTCACTTAACTATTATAAATATTTAATTATAATAATTTCCCTAAGAATCTTGAATTTTTCTGTGAAAAAGCATATACCATCAAAAATTACATCTAAACTATAAACAAAAGCAGCACTTAAATTCAATAAATACTGCTAAAAATTAGTTTTATAATTAGTTTTATGGCCAGATAAACTGGCCTGTAATCCCAACACTTTGGGAGGCTAAATCCTTTAGGAAGACTGCTTGAGGACTGCAGTTTGAAACCAGCCTGAGCAACACAGCAAGACAATCTCTCTAAAAACAAAAATTACCCAGTCATGGTGGTATGCACCTGTAGTCCTAAGTTATCTGGGAGGCTGAGGTATAAGGATCACTTGTGCCCTGGAGTTTGAGACTAGCCTGAACAACAAAGTGAGACCTCCATCTCTACAGAAAATAAGGAAAAATTAGCTGCGTGTAGCAGCACGTGCCTGTAGTATCAGCTAATCAGGAGAATGAGGAAGGAGGCTCACCCAAGAGTCTGAGGTTACAGTGAGCCATCATGTCACTGCACTCCAGCCTGGATGACAGAGTGAGATCTTCTCTTTAAAAATAAACTAAAAGTTACTTTTACTTGAAATCTAAATTCTCAGGTATATTATTAGGCAGAATATAAAACCAGTCTGAAATTTTCACCTATCTTTTTAACTGATTTAAGTTCCCATCACAAAACTGGTTTTACATAATTAATCAAATCCTATTCTGTTTCTCCCTTACACATTTTATAAAGAGAAAAAATCTTTTACTTTTGAAGATCTCCAGTAAGAAAATTACACAGATATAAAACATCACATTACTTCATCATATAAAACAATGCTTCTTTACAAAATAAATCACATAATAAACAAACCACAACTCATGTATATGAGAGGGAAAAATTCTTACCTGTAGGAAACAAGCTGTTTCATAAAGCTGTTCTACAGTGCTGTCATTTATTGCCAAGTTACCCGTGTATGCATAAGTTATTATTATCTGTAAGGTGGCAGCATCCACATTCCTCAGATGTACATGTGTCTGTTTGCTTTCACTTAGTCCACTCATGAACATGGCCCTATAGCAGAGAAGGGGACAATAAAGTATATTAATGCAAAACAAATGTACAACTAAAAAAAACTAGACAACAAAGGACATTTATTAAGGGTATTTACTTAAGGGGATACTTCTGAGGGAAACAACAGAAAAGCATATGGCCTGATGCCAAAGATATACCAAACTATTCTGCTATGCCATTTTGAGGGAAAACATTAAAATTTCATTTCTTTATATTCATACAACAGAGTAATTATCAGCAATAAAAAGGAACTAAGTATTAAAAAATACTATGACATAAATGAACTTCAAAAACATACTTGGTGAAAGAAGCCAGATAAAAAAAGACCACATACTGTACAGGTCCATTTATATAAAATGTCCCCCAAAAAGGAAACAGACAGAAGGTACATTAGTAGTTTCCCAGAGCTGCATGTGAAAAGAGAAACTGAGTACAAATAGACACAAAGTGATGGAAATGCTCAAAATTTAGATCGTGGAAATGGCTGTACAACCCGTATACTAAAATTTGTTAATTTGTATACTTTAAATGGGTAGATTTTAAGGTATGTGTATATAAATTATGTCTCAAAAAAAAAACTGTTAAAAAATCATTTTCTTGACTGAGAGTGATGACCCAAGCCTTTAATCTTAGCACTCTTGAGAAGCCAAAGTGGAAGGACTGCTTGAGGCCCAAGCAAAAGTGAGACTTTGTCTTTACCAAAAACAGAAAAAATTAACTGGGCCTGGTGGTCCTGCACCTACAGTCTCATCTACTTGGGAGGCTCACTCAAGAGGACGGCTTCAGCCCAGGAGTCTGAAGTTGCTATGAGCTACAATGACGCCACTGCACTCTACCTGGAGCAACAGAGGAAGACTCTGTCTAAAAAAAAAAAATTCTTTGAAGGAATTATTTATCAACCATGTTAACTCATTAATGTGTATTCATCATAAATTTGTTTAAAAAGTTAAAAAAAATTCATTTACTTCACTTCCTAAAAATATGTAAGATATTTTTCTAAAAGCTACCACATATAGGAAACTGCTGGAAAGACAATTGGAGAAAGACAATTATGGAGAATACGAAGTAGAATGCCCATATATACATAGATAAGAGAGGACTATTATCACATGCGTAAGAGAAAAACCACTACACATAGTGCTCACAAGCTGGTATCACAACAGTCACTACCTTGGGCACATCAAGAACAAGGAGCTAAAGATGGCATAAAAAATAGATGGAATGGTAAAACATAAGAACCATTTATTCAAGTGGCATAGCTGAACAAAAAAGTTCATGCAGGATACCTGAAAATGAACTGGAAATATGAGTAGGCACATCACAGTCTTTCAATGAGATAAGGAGTCTGAGCTTTGCCATGTAGATAGCGGGGAAGACTGAAGGATTTTTTTTGAGCCTGCTTTAGCATGATAAAAATGTACTATAGAATGACTGCACTATGCTGTCAGATCTCAAGAACCAGAGGTTGGAAACAGGGAAACTATTTATGAGGTTACAGCAATAATCCAGAAGACGAGAGGGCAGCCCCTGTGGCTCATGGGGTAGGGTGCCGGCCCCATAAACTGGAGGTGGTGGGTTCGAAACCAGCCCTGGTCAAAAACTGCAAAAAAAAAAAAAAAAAAAAAAAAAAAATCCAGTTGAGAGGTAAAAAAACAAGAACAAGGGTGGCAGAAATGGATAAAAGATAATAGCCGGGCGCCGGTGGCTCAACAGGCTAAGGCGCCAGCCACGTACACCTGAGCTGGCAGGTTTAAATCCAGCCTGGGCCTGCCAAACAATGACAACAGCTGCAACCAAAAAATGGCTGGGTGTGGTGGCAGGCACCTGTAGTCCCAGCTACTTGGGAGGCGGAGACAAGAGACTCGCTTGAGCCCAGGAATTTGAGGTTGCTGTGAGCTGTGATGCCACATCAGTCTATCCAGGGTGACAGCTTGAGGCTCAGTCTCAAAAAAAAAGCTAAGTGCCAGCAAGACTGAACGGGATAGAGTAGGAAGAAGACAGAAAAGAGTCAAAGCTACTTGTTTATTTTCAAGTACCTGAAAAAATATTGCTAGCCATTGAGATAAAAGCTATAAAGACAAATAGAAAAAAAAAAGAAAAGAAAAAAAAACTGTAAAGACTACAAGGAAAGTTAGTTCTACGAAAGAAGTAAATTAAATTTGGGGTATTATCTGATTTGAAGTAGGGTATCTGAGACAAATGGAGGAAAAAAAAAAACCCAGAATAAGTTAAATACTGTTTTAGTAGAATTTCATAAGTCAGCATTAATGCAGTGGGCCATGACTCATCTATAAGGTGATATGGGTCAAAGATGGGTAAGTTATGTGAGGGAGACCAAAAACTATAAGAAAAGTCCACCTAAGAATCCCAATGACCAACCTAAGTTAGAGTTCAATTAGGATTTAAAAAAAGAATAATTTCCTATCAAGGGATGCAGGATGGCCACAAAATAAACCTAACTGGATAATGGAGAACCAGGAAGTGTTCTGGTGAAATGTATCCAAGACATTCTTTATCATCTAGTGTAGCCAGTCATGGTGGCTCACACCTATAATCCTAGCACACAGGAGGCCAAGGTGGGAAGATTGCTTGAGGTCAGGAGTTTGAGACCAGTCTGAGCAAGAGCAAGAAAATCAACTTTAAGAGTTCAGAGTAGGCTTGGCGGGCTAGAATCCAGCCCAGGCCTGCCAAACAACGACAACTACAACCAAAAAAAAAAAAAAAAAAAAAATAGCCAGGCATTGTGGCAGCTACCTGTAGTCCCAGCTACTTGGGAGGCTGAGGCAAGAGAATTGCTTAAGCCCAGGAGTTAGAGGTTGCTGTGAGCTGTGATACAACAATGACAACTACAACCAAAAAAAAAAAAAAAAAAATAGCCAGGCATTGTGGAGGCTACCTGTAGTCTCAGCTACTTAGGAGGCTGAGGCAAGAGAACTGCTTAAGCCCAGGAGTTAGAGGTTGCTGTGAGCTGTGATGCCACAGCACTTTACCCAGGGCAACAGCCTGAGGCTCTGTTTTGGGGGAAAAAAAAAAAAAAGTTCAGAGTAAAAAACACAAGATTTAGGGTTCAAGTGGTTTTCACCTTTATCCCAGCTGGGAAAGAAAGTAGGGCAGGAGAATGGTTGACTAATAATGACACTGAGACTGGTTATTCTAGACCAGTGATTTTTTAACTTGTTAGGCTGCCCAAGCTAACCCTATCTTGAACTGAAAAGCCATTCTGCAAAGCTCTGTTACAGATGGTCATAACTCAGATAACAGAGACATGCTGCAGCCTCATCCTATCCTTGCACCAGCCCAATTACAGACTGGGTGAGAAATAAGCTGACACTGTAAGCCTCTGACACTCTGATAAGAAGAGCCTGCCAGAAGAATCCTGATAATGAGATAACATCTTTGATGCCCTGATAAAGAACAAGTTTGGTAGTACTTGACAGAAACCAGCTGCCTCCCCAGCCAGCTATACAAGAACTGCCTACCTCCCTAACGCTGCTGACATCTCTTTAGATTTCAGCCCAATTGTAAGCATAAAATAAAATTCCCTCCACATTTGTTACATTTGGTCTCGTGTGTTTTGACCTGATACCTCATTTTACCTATCACAACCAGTGTGCTGAGCACAGCAGAGGATCTTAGTGTCCCAAAAGAAAAAAAGAAATGGAATGCCGTACTGTCATAGCGACCTCAAACTCCTGGGCTCAATCGATTCTCTTGCCTCAGCCTCCCAAAGCTGGGACTACTGGTGCCCACCACAATGCCCAGCTATTTTTTTGTTGCAGTTGTTGCTGTTTAGCTGGCCCAGGCTGAGTATGAACCTGCCACCCTTGGTGTATGTGGCTGGTGCTGTAACCACTGTGCAATAAGCACTGAGCCAGACTCGAAAATTTTTTAAGATCATTAATTAAATTATTTTTCTTTCTTTTTTTTTTTTTGAGACAGAGCCTCAAGCTGTCACCCTGGGTAGAGTGCCATGGCATCGCAGCTCACAGTAACCTCCAACTCCTGGGCTTAAGCGATTCCCTTGCCTCAGCCTCCCAAATAGCTGAGCCTACAGAAGCCTGCCACATGCCCAGCTATTTTTTGATTGCAGCCGTCACTGTTGTTTTGGTAGGCCCGGGCTGGATTCAAACCCGCCAACAGGTGTATGTGGCTGGTGCCTTAGAAGCTTAAGCCACAGGTGCTGAGCCAATTAAATTATTTTCAAAAGAATTTCAAAGAACAGTAAGCATATTCTCTCTCTTTTTTTTTTTTTTTTGCAGTTTTTGGTCAGGGCTGGGTTTGAACCCACCACCTCTGGTATATGGACCCAGCGCCCTAATCCTTGAGCCTCAGGTGCTACCCTATTCTTTTTTTTTGCTATTTTTAATCAACACAGTTTAAGTGTGCCATGGATGTTTAACTATAGGTTCAAGGGTGCTGTGAAATAAAAAAAGTTGAAGAACACAGTTTCTAGATTATGGTTTATGACACCAGAATGGTGAACTTCTGCAAAGAAACTGTGGTTCTGATGAGTAGACTACAGATGAGTAGAAGCCTAGCCAGCTTAATAATGAAAACGTTAAACTGACATTTTTAGGAAAAACAAATACTGTATTACATAATATTGTAATATGCTGAAATAACACAGTAGAAGTGCTGAGTAATTCTCAAGTAATTCTCTCATTTGGAATCTAAAATGAACTGTAATGTAACCAAGAAACAGAAAGTACTTTTCAGAAGTATCCACAGATTCTTGGTGGGATGGAAATGTTAACTCAGACTATAAAGGAGGAATGTAGTAGCACTCACTATATACAAAGATCTTGATATCTGCAAACTCGGAAGCAAAATCCACTTGAACACAGGAAAACATCAAAAAGCCTAGTCCAGAGAAAAGATATACAGTACAGGTATATAGGAAGAAAAAATTAACATGTAGGTGTTTTCTTACAGATAACCGAATCAAACATGAGATTTTAATGGTGGGTGGGGCTTTAACCCTAAACATGTAAGGGACTATTTATTTTAGAAACAGTGTCTCCCTTTGTCGCCCAGGTTAGAGTGCCACAGCCTCAGCCTCCTTTACAGCAACCCCAAGCAGGAACTCACAGGTTCCAACCTACCCTGCCTGGCTAATTTTTCTATTGTTAGTCGAGATGGAGTGTTGCTTTGCTCAGGCTGGTCTCCAAATTTTTTTTTTTTTGAGACAGAGCCTTAAGCTATAGCCCTGGGTAGAGTACCATGGCATCATAGCTCACAGCAACCTCCAAATCCTGGGCTCAAGTGATTCTCCTGCCTCCACCTCCCAAACAGCTGAGACTACAGGCATCTGCCACAACACTGGCTATTTTTTGGTTGCAGCTGTCATTGTTGTTTGGCGGACCCAGGCTGGATTCGAACCCACCAGTTCAGGTGTATGTGGCTGGCGCCTTGCCACTTTAACCGCTTGAGCCACAGGCGTTGGGCTATGGCCTCCAACTCTTAACCAACTTCAAGTGATCCTCCTGCTTTGGACTCTTGCCTTGGAGTGCTAGGATTACTGGCATGAGCCACCATGCCCACCCTTTTTTCCAAATATTTTATTTAACATCCACAATTGGCTGAATTCACAGATGCAGATCCCACAGATACAGAGGGCTGCTGTATTCTCTCAGAAGACAAAGGAAGCTAAAGAAGGGAATGCATTAGTTAAAAAATAATGACAGCTTGAAATAACTGTGTTATTTTTAAGACTGCAATATTAATCAAAGATCAGGTCTCCTGGTTGGCAGGAAAACCACAATCTCAACCCAATCAGTTAAAGATAAATAATAATCTCATAGCTAAAGAATTTAAAGAGTAATACATTATCTATACAAGTAAATTTGATGAAAGAAAAAAAAGACAAGACATAAATAAACCCATGTGTTATTTTCTGGTAAAGATGGTAACAATGCAGAAAATATTATAAAAACAGAATTTCTGTAGAGGTTTCAATGTTGGATCAGATGACTGCTATAGAAGATTCTAGAAGATCTACTAGATTCTACAAGATTCATAGAAGATTCTACTTTTATGATTACAAATGTCATTCTAAAAACCCACAATTAAGACATAAAGCTCTGGCTTGGCACCCAGAGTGCCAGTGGTTACGGCGCCAGCCACATACACCAAGGCTGGCAGGTTTGAACCCGGCCCAGGCCAGCTAAACAACAATGACAACTGCAACAACAACAAAAAAAAGCTGGGCACTGTGGTGGGCTCCTGTAGTCCCAGCTACTTGGGGAGGCTGAAACAAGAGAATAGCTTAAGCCCAAGAGTTCAAGGTTGCTGTGAGCTGCAATGCTACCATACTCTACCGAGGGTGACATAGTGAGATTTGTCTCAAAAAAAGACAAAGAAACAAACAAAAAGATATAAAGCTCTTTCTAAAAATGGATAATCAATTTATAATTAACAGTCATCAAAAAGAGAGAGGGTAAGCTGATAGCAGTGGCATGAGTCTATAGTTCCCAACTACTCAGGAGGCTGAAATGGTAGTATCATTTTGCCCCAGGAGTTTGAGGCCAGCCTGGGCAACATAGTGAGATACCATTTATTTCTTTGAAGAAAAAATAAAGAGGGGGAGAGAAGAGCTAATGAATCCAGGTATTTACTGAACCTGTAACCCGTGAATGTCTAATATCATCTACTAAGACACTGGATCTTGGGGAAAAAACCCATCAGATAATACAATCATTTAGGAAGCTTTTACATGTATCAATTCTGATTTCATAACCCAGGCTTAATGAATCACAACTTCTGGGTTTTGAAATCTAAGAATCTCCACTTATTCTCCAAGAGGATTTTGATGATCAACTAGGTTCTAGAACCAGGGTCTCCAAACACGATAAGCTTTCTAATAGACAAGAAAATCAGTGTCTAAAATTGCAGGAAATATCTACAGCTTAACATGAAACAAAAATTGCAGGCCCAGCGAAGGCAAAAGACATTTCGGATGTGTTCAACTAAGCAAATACATACATGAAGATACAGAGATACATGAAGATACATGAAGTTTCTATGTATCTTCATGTAAATTAAGCCAACTCTAAAGGTCAGATTAAGTCGAAAGAGCAGCAGAAACTAATTTACTGTCAATCTTTACTTATAAGGCTGGAAATATAGGCATATACTGGTCCACATTTAATTCATCTTTATTCACCCTGTCCCTTTCAAAAATTAAGTAAAAATCAACTTAAGAGTAGAAAACAAATAAAGCAATTTCTATGCCTTAACATCTCTTCTTTTCATGAAACTTAAAAATAAGCAAAAGAGGCTCAGCGCCTGTGGCTCAAAGGGCTAAGGCACCAGCCACGTACACCTGAGCTGGCAGGTTCGAATCCAGCCCGGGCCCGCCAAACAACAATGACGGCTGCAACCAAAAAATGGCGCCTGTAGTCCCAGCTACTCGGGAGGCAGAGGCAGGAGACTCACTTGAGCCCATGAATTGGAGGTTGCTGTGAGCTGTGATGCCACAGCACTCTATCCAGGGTGACAGCTTGAGGCTCTGTCTCAAAAAAAAAAATGCAAAAGACAATAAACATGTAAAGTTTTATAAGTAACTAAAGCAACTTCTAAGTTCTGAAGTGTAGAGAACACCAACAATATTAATTATTAAATATTTAAATCTGGCAAGGAGTCTGATAAGGCTAAATGGATAACACAAATGATAATAGTAAAAAAAATAAAAACCACGTTTTTTGCAAAGGAAGTAAAAGTCTTATTTAACAGGAAGTAACAGCACCAATTATCCTCTAAAAATTAATATTGAGCCTATTCTAACTCTTCAGTTTATATACAAGGATCACTATTTCCTTCACTATTTCCTTTGTGAAGTCTCAAAAAGTAAATTACCTAATTTTTCAATGAAAATCAAGGGTATTTTGAACCTTCTGCATTCTCAACATTAAAACTTTACCTTACTTGATTTCAACAATTTTCAAACTTTTACAAAACTTCTTTCATCTGTACCTTATATATGCAAATATTACATTATCTGAATAGAAAACTTTAAGATATAATTTTTTTAAAAATTTAAGTTAATGTTTAAAGAATTAAAATAAGCTAAACATTCCGCATTTGTAATTGCAAACTAATGAAGATTAAAGTACTTACCTGAAATAAGAGCTACATGTTGCAAGAACCATCTTATGACATGGGAATTCAGTGCCCTCAACAATTAACACTATGTCAGTAAACAACTGCTGTTCATAAAACAGTTTCAACTGTTCCAGCAAGGACACAGCATATTCAGT